>JAUTCZ010050957.1:0-11083 GCA_032273805.1 Melanodrymia brightae | reverse complement strand
ACAACACGGAATTTGATAAACCAGACGTGTTTCACTGGCTGGAATGGAAAATAGCCCATAAAAATGTTTTGCGCTGTAGAGGATACTGTCTTAATAGGTCAGTTAGTGGTACTCCCTATGCCCCAGTAGTGGTGGATCTAGGGCACGTAGCAGTTTAGAATTCTCTTCAATAGCAAAAATTAATTTTTTTTTGGCAAGGGTGAACCTAATATTCTTTCTTAAACCATTTTAATGAGTTGGTTCGTATTAACCCAACTCCCCCCCCCACCCCCCACCAAACTCCACCCTAAATACAGGCATAGGTACACACCTATCTTAAAAAAAATTTATCGTAACTTACAATTATCGTAGCTAAGATCGTATTGTAAAACGGGCCGTCGATCTTAGGGAAACGTTAAGTTAGATATCTTAGTGACTTAGTGATTTTAGCGCTAAGATCGCTTCGTAAAACGGGGCCCTACTCTCTAATGAGTGATTACTTCATACAGGTTTTGACTAAATACGTCTTTGTTATGAAATGGCAGCTATGAGTGAGTGACATGGAACGTATATGAAATTGCACTAATGAAATGTGAATGATATTTATATAATATTTCTATATACGGAATATGTTGTAAAAAAACGGTCATCCAACGCTAACACCTTTCGCACGTGTACCTGTAAAAGTATATAATAAATAACATTTTATATACACGGAGGGCATACAATTAGCTTGGATGACCATAAAAAATCAACAGAAAAATAAAAAACCTTGTACAACAAGGCCGCTATGTACATACATAATGATACATGTATAAAATTTCACACATTTAAATTTTTTTTATATTCTCTCCAAGTCTACAAAGACTTTACAAGCATACAGAAAACAAAAGTCAACGTAAAATAGTTTCAGAAAACACATAATAATAGGCAAAAATGCAGGACTTTTCTGCGGAATGGTATATTGGTCAGGTGGTGTGGAATGTTTTCTTTGGAAAAATTGGTCATTCGGTCGAGTGTAAATTTTAGAAGACCTAATACAGTGTTTTTTAAAAAATCGATATTTCCTGTGGGGAGATGCTTACCAGACCAGTCAACCTCAATTCTAACCCACTGATACTTGGTATGAACCCACCAACACAGTACGAACCCACCAGCACTGGGTACGAACTGACTAATACTGGGTAGAAACCCACCTACACTGGGTACGAACCCACATACACTGGGACGATCCGACTAACATGGTACAAACCCACCAGCACTTGGTATGAACCCACCCGCAAAGCAGACAAACCCATCAACACTGGGTACAAATCCAGGACCTCTGGGTATGAATTCACCAGCATTGGGTACGAACTAACATACACTTGGTATGAACCCACTCACACTTGGTACGAACCAACCAGCACTGGTTACAAACCCAGGAACACTAGGTACGAAACCACCCACACTGGGTACGAATCAACTAACAATGGGTTTTTAAGTCAATGAAATCGTCAACAGTAACGGCAGTGTTAAATTTTATTAACAGATATTAGCAACTTCATAAACATTGTAAAATGATGAAAATTTTCTACAAAGCTACTAATTAATGACTAAAGTCATTGCTACAAAGCAATCCTATAAACACAACTGTTGCCCTAATATTTTGTATTAAAATAAGTTTTTGTGTTAAAATAACAGTTTTAGTGTTAAAATACAGTTTTTGTGTTAAATGTGAAACTGAGATGTTTATTCAATATAACTGACCTAGCACCAACAAAAATGTAATGACTCGCAATTTGTCTAGAACGTTATACGCGTTGAGTAGATTGGTATCGCGTTGGTGACTTAATCTGTGTTTCAGCACAGAACGCAAAGGTGATTGGCTATGTTAAACACCCAATGATTTCAACACATGCTATCTGAAACAGCCCCTTGGTAGAACTGGGGTAGGGTGGAGTGGGGACAACTTTAACTGGAGGACTATATAACAGAATTTTCCAAAAATTAATATAGAAAACTTTTCTTTTAAAAGATTGAGGCCAAACCGCCCCACACTCATCCTTCTGACAGTCCTGCATGGGCTACTCTTTTTTTTAATAAGCAGCAAGGGATATTTTATGTGCAGGTGAGATAGTGCACACCACAGACTTCGATGTACCAGTCATGAAGCCGTGGTTGGAATGTGAAAACACTGAACAGGTCAAATGAGGATAGAACAAGTTTGACCTCAAATACCTCAGTTGGACGCCCTAACCTCTGGCCTGGATCCTGTTCCACATAGAATAATAATTGAGAAGTCAATAATTGTTTTCCCCAACAACATTTTAAAGTATTTTCAAGTTTAGGAATGTAGAATCTTTAACCTCTATATATAATATTGATAACATTGATTGTTTAAACTTCCCAATCAGTTAGTTTAATAAAAGTATAATACATTAGGGTTATAGCAAAATAGAAATAAAACTTTGTAATGTATGTTAGTTTTCTGAGATGTTCACAACCTCAAAATAATTACATATAATATATACAGAAATGAAATAATTTGATTGGCTAAAAACATATTTAAACAAATACTGCTTTCTATAAGAATCTCAACATATCGTAATAAAAGCATGTGCTGGCTGGCAGCAGTTGATTGCAGAAAAAATTATATATTTTGTCATTAAAAATGGAAAATAAAACCACAGAAAAAATCTGAGAGATATATATATAAAACAAACTTTAAAGGGAAATTTCATGGTAGGAACAATATAAATCATTACTCAATTCATTAAAAGGATTCTATTTCATTAATAAAATTCAATGTCGTCTACAACATACAATTAACACATTTCACCCCTCAAGTTGCACAATAGACTTGTCCAGTCTTTCAAGTAGCACAACAGACTATTGATCAAGGAGCTCTCTATTATTCTGAATGGGTGAGAGGATTAATACACTGTACAATAAAATTCAATCTCCAAAATGAAGTCTAACACGAAATACTTGCATCATTTTGCTGCGTAGTGTTAAATTGCAGATAAAACTTTAACTATTATAAAACAGTATCAACAATCTTCTTTTAAAATATATCGAAGTTCAATGAAAAACAGCTGTAATAAAATAATGCTCTTTAAAAAGCTGCACGCAATAGATGTAAACAAAACGGTTATCTGAATAAATATAGTCGTGAAAAGTTCGAAAAATTAATGTTACAAATAAAACAGATTTTATTTCTCAACTCTGTGTATATAATGACATCCATGGATTTTTGAAACTTCAATTAAACTTTTAAAAATTCAGAAAACAATACATTTAATACATAATATATCATGTTTTAAAACAGTGGTGCTTTTTGGGAAGGGGTGGGGGACATGGATATCGGGAATTTTAATTTAAAAATTTATTTATTTTTGCTTAAAAAATAATGCCAAATACTGGTTCTAGAAACCTCATGATAAAAACCTGGAATATTTTAATTGCATTTTAAAATTCATTCAACAATAAAATATAAAATTTACGACAGATGACTAAAAAATAGCCACAAATAGGGTAGAAAAATAGTTGAGGAATTTGTTAACATATATTCCATCTTTTTTTCTTCCATTTTTTTTTAAATGTTTTTTTAACATTTATTTTTATTTATATAAACTAATATTTTCTAAATTGATCCCCGTCAACACATGCATGCAACCGACACACATACAGACAATCGGACATACAGACACTCACACATACAGACACTCGCACATACATACAGACACTCGCACATACATACAGACACTCACACATACATACTCCATGACCTCTTGCTTAGTAAAATACTACTAAATCAATTATTAGTCTGCAATGGTTTCAAATGTGGTTTCGACCAAATTATAAAAGCATTCACACATTTCACACAAATTCATCATCCAATCGTCACCGACAACCAATCACACACACTGCAGCGCATTGATCGTAAAACATGACGAAAATGCTAAACTTCGGAATGTCCGATATTTCCCCCGACTTCGTTATTCGGCTGGTAAGACACGGGGGGCGGTTCTTTCCGCGGTACGTACTGACCGATGAAGGACCCGTCCTCGTTGAACTTGCCGGTGTTGATGTCGCCGTCGTAATCCATCAAGCTGCCTTCGTCATCGTTATCGCTGAACTGGTCGTCGTCCAGGCTGTCGGGGTTTATCTTCGCTTTATGCGGGTAGTCGTCATCCGGGTCTCTGTAAAAGTAAAGTAAGTTTGTTTGTTTGGTGACACCACTGGAACACATTGATTATTAATCAGCGGATATTGGATTTCAATAAATGTTTGTTTGACGACACCACTGGAACACATTGATTATTAATCAGCGGTTTTTGGATGTCAATAAAAGTTTGTTTGTTTGGTGACACCACTGGAATACGTTGATTATTAATCAGCGGTTATTGAATGTCAATAAAAGTTTGTTTGTTTGGTGACACCACTGGAACACATTGATTATTAATCAGCGGTTATTGGATGTCAATAAAAGTTTGTTTGTTTGGTGACACCACTGGAACACATTGATTATTAATCAGCGGTTATTGAATGTCAAACGCACGGTTATATCGACACTTGGTCACAGAGAAAACACATTGCCGCCACATAGGCTAGCTACTCTTCTTCGAATAACAGCAAGGGATATTTTATGTGCACTTTCCCACGGCCTTTGTTGGACCAGTCGTGGATCACTGGCTGGAATGAGAAATAACCCAACGGGTCCCCTGAGGAGGATCGATCCTTCGACCGCTCGATCTACTAGCGGACGCTCTACTCAAGCAGATACCACACTTGTAGATAAAAATAAAGCAAACGTTAATCTTGTCAAATTATTATTCGTGTCCGTGACGTCACAATGAAATGTATATTGCTCTGTCCACGTAAGCTCCTTATTGTAAACTGTTGACTTTGGGTAATATGGGAGCGGGGCGTAGTCCAGCGGTAAAGGTCCAGTCATACATAGAACGAACGCGAACGCGACCATCGCGACTTTCCGCACAAATCTCCATTCACACAGAAATGTTCGTGGTCGCAGTTGGTATAAACGCCTCCATTAATATTAACGTTGATCAATCCAACGCGGTCGCGTTCATATTCGCTCTCTGTATAAATTGACCTTAAGTGTCTGCCTGCGGGTCGATGGTTGATCCTCAGGGGATCCGTTGGGTTGTGCGTCGTTGCAACCAGTGATCCACTACTGGTCTATCAAAGGCCGTGGTGTGTGCTATCATGTCTGTGGGAAAGTGCACATAAAAGATCCCTTTCTCTTATTCGAAGATGAGTAGCCTATGTGGCGGCAGCGCGATTCCTATGTGACCAAGTGCAATATAACCGTGCCTTTGAAATCCAATAATCACTGATTTATAATCAATGTGTTTCAGAGGTGTGGTTAAGCAAACTATCTTTAGCACTCAGTGATTCATGTGTTTTCGGTTCGACGTGGGTTGGAGAAAAAGAAATGGGTGCAACACACTTGTTAATAATGGTTTGTGGGTCTTGTCCAGCAATTTTGCCGGAAAGATTATACACAGAAAATCAGTTTCTACCAAAAATAGAAGAAGATAATAATTATATTATAGTTGCATAACGCTCACCCAAATCCCAAAATATAGTGATAATAATAATTATTATATGATGTGGTATAACAGTGGACTTAAATCATTTAACATGTTTCGCTAACACGAAACACAAATACAACTAATACTTGCATATTATACGAACATCAAAATTAATTGCCAACTGATATTTAAATTTGTAATAACCCTTTAATTATATTTAAGAATTCTATTCATATTTATAGTAGAAAAGTATTAGCTTGAGAAAATAGGCCAATATTTTCTTTTAATGCAGACACACACATATATTTACACATATATATTATTATATCTGCTAGTACTGTGTTATTGCCTTGGCGCGTACACCAATTTATCAAAATTCAATGCGTAGACAACTCCAGATCAAAATAATGTTTGCGTTACAGGCGGACAGGTTCTCACCAGACTCAATATATTCAATTGTTGGTTATTTATAACATAATATTTACGTGCCAATATATAATTAAGGTTCAAACACGTATGTCATGGACACGCAGGCCAGCTGCATCAACTTCAAGCCCACCCAGTCCAGAATTAATGTTAGTATGATTATAGAAGGTGCGGTATTTTAAGATAAAGGCACAATGCCTGGTTTTAAGACAAAAGACACTGTGTTTGCGCATGCAGCTAATGCTATTTGTAACATATTTGTTCGATAATGGTGCTAGTTTTATTATTAAAATTAACATTAATTTATTTACATCGTATTGCCTACAATATCGATGTTATCAAAAATTAATATGTTTATCGTAAGGCTATTTTGTTCGTGCTGTGGTGTCGTTAAATACAAATATAATAATCCTGATGGCTATAACATAGCTCAATGTGTATTTGTGCCTGAAATAATGTAGACAGAAGTCCAACGACCATAGTGAGCTACTACAAACGCATTCGATATACTTATATTAATATTGTCAGCAATAAGATATAAATTAATTATAATACTAAAAATGCTTCATTATCCAGAAATGTATTACAAATAGCTCTGGCTGGAATGGGAAAAAACTCAACGGGTCCCCTAAATGCCCGCATTGTTAAGGATCATTCAATTTCGACCAATTATTGTAAGTTAGTCCTATAACCTGGAAGATGTTTATTGCAAACAGTTTTAATTACATATTACCTTAATAATTATTGTGTGTTAACATTGCACAAAAACATATACCGGTTTGAATCATATGGATGTAAAAGACACATTGTAAGAAATCACAATGCCAGCTTTCATGCACGTTAGATATTTCACATCCCTCCCTGAACGCAAACATTTTACCCAAACATCTCCCCAGAAAAGATGAATGAATAAAAAATCATAGAGGCTGGCATGTTGTAAGAATAATTTTACACACAAATAAAAGAGATAAATTAGGATGGTGAGACCAGTTCAGATCTCTCCAGTCCTCCATCCCATCATAGTGTAAATACGTACAGGCAATGCTAACAGAAAAAAGACGTATTCATCTTACGCAAATACACCCTCTTTTCAAGCATTTATTTGACAGGAATAATATAGGATCTGTGCTTACGGTGTTACCTTTGTCGACAGACGGGCCGAACAGGTTACAGCGAAATCTCCGTTACGTACGAATATTTTCACAACACAATTAAATAAGCCACAGTGGATCATGGTTTGCCACCTTATATCAATAATGTTTTCTTTTATGTTTCAATCACCGCAAGCTATCCCATTCTTTTGTGTCTTTTTTACGCTTGACGCGCAAACGACAGGGGACGAGCCGCATCTTTAATTGGTGTTAGTAACCCGCATTACGTCTGCTTAGCGTTGTACCTTTCTTTTCAACTAGGTATCCTGTAGAACATGTTAGCAGAACGTAGGTACATGATCCCCAACTAATCACCTTGACAAATAGAACAATACTTTAATTAATAACGCAGCAGCGTGTGAATTGGAATACTGCTAAACCATTGGTAAGTACAATCAACCTTTAATATGTATGATTAAATTTACAGCCACCTGGGAATTGACATGCTGCTTAGCAATAATGGTAACACTATTAGTTAGTTGAAACTTATTAGCTGCTTATATCCAATTAAGTTTCAAGCACGTCCAGCTACCTCGACTGCCTGCCAGGACAGAAGTTAGTGTTAATATGAAAGGACACCCGCTACTGCTACATGATATTTCTAGGTCTAGTTGTTTAACGTCCACATTCAGAGCAAGCTGTTATAGCAGACGCCATAATTATGATAAGTAGCAAGGGATCTTTTATATGCACTTTCCCACAGACACTGTGGCATTCGTCTTAAAACTGGGTATTGTGAATTTGTGGCTTTATTTTAACAAAGAACAACGTGTTAATTGGAATACTGTTTAATAATTTTGTAAGAATATAATATTTACTTAATTAAATACACAACAACGTATAAATTAGAATACGAATAAAACTAAGAATAGGAATCATGTAATATATTTAATTTAATATACGTGTTAATTGAATTATGTATTAACAAATATTAAGAACATGTAGCATTAAATACAAATAATTTACTTCACAACGTGTGAACTGAAATACAGCTAGCTTAACAATTGCTAAGATGCCTAACATTATTATTATTATTATTATTATTATTAGTAGTAGTAGTAGTAGTAGTAGTAGTAGTAATGTTATTATTTATTTTTGATTATTATTATTATTACTATTAATTTTTTGTTTAAATACAACAATTTAATAATAATAATAATAATAATAAATCATAATATTTAATAATAATAATAATAATGTTAGGCATCTTACCAACAGGTATTTGTATTAAATTGGAATAGTGTTTTAGCACAGTGAATGCACCTGCAGCATATAATACATTATATTTATACACAACATCGTGTAAATTGAAATACAGATTAGCAGGGGTTTTTTCAACAATGTGTGACACCTACAGGTAATATAATTTATGTAATGTAATACATAACGATCTGGAATCGCTATTAAATTGAAAGCACGTTTAGCATTTAGTTTAATTTATTTAATTAGGCCTACATGCACAACGATATGTTAGTTTTAACATATCTGTAAAATTAATAAATATGTAACATATAATATAATAATACATGTAATTATTATAGGTATACATAAATTATTATACAAACAACGTGTTAATTACATTACTGTTTAACACTTGGTAACAACATGTAGCATTTAAAGGCACAGTGTCTAGTTTTAAGACGAATGTCACCGTGCTTGCGCAGATAATGCTATTTGTAACATATTTCTGGCTAATAGTATACTGTTTTTATTATTAAAATTAACCTTTACTTACATCTTTAGTATTGCTTTCAATATCAATATAATATATGTTTTACTACAAACGCATTGGATATACATATTATGTATATCCAATGCGTTTGTAGTCAAACATAAAGTTTGTTTGTTTAACGAAACCACATTAGTTATTAATAAGCAGTTATCGGATGTCAAACGCACGGTTATATTGATGCTTGGTCACAGAGGAAACCCACTGCCGCCACATATACTACTCGAATAACAACAAGGGATATTTTATTTTGGGAGTTTCATTTGCAACTCCAAGAAGCAAACTGTCAAGATTTGTTGTGAACAGTATTAATACAATATTTTATAATTCCCCAGATAACACGCCCGTGTGATAAATGCATGGGTAGAACCAAAATACAATATAAAGTATTAAAAGCATCATAATATTATGGCATTCCTACTACTGATATATTATTACATATTATAGAACCAATTGTTCTATCATATTTAGCCATTTCTTTAGCTGTTTATTTCAGATCCTGATAGTCGTGCATCCAAAAAACACAATACATGTATAATTATTGCTGATAATACTATGTATTACATTGACTTCGAACCGAATGCTGGTCTGTCCTTAAACGTCATAAACACTGCTAAACTGGCGTTCTCTTTAAGTAGGTTTGAATCTCACTTATTCACATTATTATATCATCAATAGGATAATCTCAAGCAACTTTATAACTGATGCATTATCAAAGTGGACAATTTTAGTAGGTTTGTTTCATATGCCAATGTTTACACCAATCGGCCACACACTTTTTGATAGGATTTATTGAATGTTCATTTAGTGGAACGAGTACAATATTATCAGCATACACATGCAAGCTTAACATCGAACCATCAATATCAATAACACAGCCAATACTATTAATATGTTAAACCAAATCATTGATGTAAATAAAGAATAACGTTGGGGAAAACACGCAGCCTTGTTTAACCCCAAGACTAACTGGAAATTCTTCAGAAAGACAGCATTACGGATTGTGAATGCAACAACGTTTAAACAGTTCCTTAAAGCGAACGTCATTTGCTTATGGCGCCACATAAAAAAAGGTCGTTTCTGCAATACCACTAAACAAGAAATAACCCAGAAACAACAATAATGCGGCAGGGATAATTATATTCCTTAGGTAGATAGTACACAAACGCACGTAAAGCAAACTATACATGCTTGTGTATAATATAAATTAATAAATGCATTTGTAATATAGATTATGGAATAATTGTTTGCGAGGATGTACAGGTGATTCATTAAGACAGATGGCTGCACTAGTAGGATTAACTGTAATATAATGTAATCGCTATCTCACTCCGCCCACTAGTTTCCGCCACGGAAACAAGATTTGAAAACAAATTAACTGCAGTCGATCGGGTAAACACAGATTCTTTTTTTCTAAAGCAAGTTTGTGCCCAGCAGTTAGAAAAGAGCTTTGGAAAACGAAATGCAATTATGTCTTCTTTGGATAGTTTGCCTTCGGGATACCTCCATGATAGGTTCTATACTAGTTTGACAAAAGCACTAACTTACGACGGTGTGCAGTTATGCAAAAGTGTACAGTAAATACGTTATAGTTGTGTAAATAATAAGAAGAGAGTAGTACTATTAGGTAAAGTAATGAAAATACACACACACCGTGTTTATTCTCACGGTTAGTGAATGAAAACACACTTATGGGCACAAGTTGGATTCGAATCTACTGAACCGATTCGCATGACACTTGGCAGTACAACACCATAACCGCTCGGCCAAACCAGTAGTAAGTGTTAAACAACTCCGATTTAACCGTAGTTATGATTTGTACTGTCGATGTATATTTGCATTCATGATATAATTACTAGTATTGTTGTTTGCACAACTGAATGTTCTTTTTTCTTTTTGTTTTGTTTGCATTTTATGTTTCTAACTATATGTAAGCTTAAGCTTAAGTTTACAATGCTCAAAAACAGTAATTCCATGTCACATTTACTTTGGATTTGAATAATCTAATTCAACATCCATATGAGGCGACGTTTGATAGGCTGAATTAATATAAACCTCACAGAGTAAAACAGAGTGTCTTAGGGTTTTGGTACCTATCCCTTCCTTCATTTGTTAATTCAGTCCGCCTTTAAATACCATTTATAGCCCGATTTCATGTTCGAGTTACTTGTATTACAGTAGAAGTAAAGTTTGTTTTATTTAACGACACCACTAGAAACACATCGATTATAAATCAGCGGTTATTGGACGTCAGACGC
>JAUTCZ010050946.1:0-11084 GCA_032273805.1 Melanodrymia brightae | reverse complement strand
TCTGTGCAACAAATCATAATTACACTTGATTGCTCAATATAAAAAAATAGCATCCCTTGTGACTGTTAGAAACACTCCATTGCCACAGAAGAGATAATTTGCCTTAAACGCTTAAAAAAGAAGAAGTTATATAGTGCCACCAAGTACAAAACCTTTCACCCTAGACTTAAACATTTTGTACAGGCATATCAGCGATGTCATGGAAAGCAGTCAATGTCTTTAAACAGGAAACTATGTACATGTGCGAGATGCTTATTGCAGATCTAAAAGAAAAAGGAAACCCTGCCTTATGTTCGTTCAATAGCGCGAGCGCTCTGGAACTATGTGACTGGTACCGATCGCATACTATCACATCACATCACATTCATTTAATGTAGATGCAAATATCGGTGTCAAAAGTAATCCTCTTGGAAATTTACATTTAATATTGTACATTGTCAACTGCAGCAGACAAAAGCGAAGAGTTCTATTTTAGCCATTGATGATATAACTAATCACATATGCTCAGCTACAACATATCAGAACATAACCTAACAACATATCAGAATATAACCTAACAGAAAAAGATTATTTATTTTGATAACTTATATAATTAGAGATTAATTTGCTGAAAACCATCTGGAAATGGCCTACACCATAGATTGTCAAAATTCAAATGACAAAGTTCCAGGGTGTTTTGAATTTAATACATGTATTTAATTAAAGATAATTGAATTAATCTATTTCTGGCTACAACAGAAATAGATGTACATAGTAATCAGAATATTTATTTTGCCGACATTGTTTATTATTGTTTGAACCAGTAAATATATTGTTCCTTATTTTAATAAATTTTCGCCTATTAAAATTCATCTCAGGCACTTCTTCACTCCATACACTAAATAAAACAAATGTTTTCATCCCATTTGTTGGCTACATTATTTTTATTAGAGTTTTATTTATACCAATAAAGCTGTTTCTTTGTTGACATGGAAAGCTTATAATGATGTTGCCTGTGGGTGTATCAGTATGGTACCTTTGACCCACCTGCAGTTATAAATGTGAACAGTCATGGCAATGCTGCCTAGAAACACAACATAATGAGCAATAAAATGATGGAAAACCTCTAACTTGTGAATTTGATAGCTCTCTATACAGATATTAAACATCTGGTATCAGTGTCATTAGTAGTGATGTTAAATTCATGCTAATAATATTAATGCATTCCTTGCAAATAATATATCACATCATTTTTAACAAGCAATAGCAGAATCTAAAATTAACAAAACCATAGACTTTTTACGTATACATATTATTGCTTGTACCTTAGTCCTAAAGTGATCTCTTTGGCTTGAGAAAAGTAATGCAATAAAGCAGGCAATTCTCCCATGATCACTAGCTACAGAGATAACAAGCACACACTTGTGTGTTTTCAAGATTGGTCAACAATGACAAACACTGACCACAGTTCAAAGATTATGCAGCTGACAGGGATGCTACAGAGAAATATCAATTTGCAGTCAGAACCGAAGCAACCAAACCTTGAGCTTTGCTGATCTTTACAAGACAGCAATGGCATCTGAGCTGGCATAAATCACTGTCCTCTTGAGGGGATGTTCTCATCACAAACCTAGTCAACACTGCCAATCAGGACAACAGTAATGCTTACTTTAATCAGATCAAATGGATCTCGTACAATTATCACCATCCAATTGACTTGCACATATTTATAAAACAATCACAGTGGTTAATAGCCTACTTTACTATTCATCCATTAAGGTACAGTGTTGCCATCTTCTCCTTGATACCATTTGGTGCAGTCTTGTGGAAAGCAAATTGTCATTTTTGACAAACATACCGGTAAACTGATTTCTATTTAATTTTTACCGCCACTGTACATTTCTACATGCTCTCACAAAGTTTCACAATTTGATTTTTATATAGAATAACTCAATATAAACAATTACCAAAGCCAATATATTTTATTTATTAAAAGAAAGGTCTGTTATTGTGTCACATGGTCTCTACAGAAAAACTCCCTGCTACCACATAATTTATGTGATATTTTTTAATAAGTTGCAAAGGGTATGTATTATTCACATTTCCCACAAACCAGGGTATGGTGTGATATCCTATCTTGGGTAAAGTGCCCTTGCTGTTGGTCAGTAACAGTAGCCTATGTGGCAACAGGTTTCCTCTGCG
The DNA here is from genome assembly GCA_032273805.1 of Melanodrymia brightae. NCBI lineage: Eukaryota > Metazoa > Mollusca > Gastropoda > Neomphalida > Peltospiridae > Melanodrymia > Melanodrymia brightae. Next base: position 8,903 of record JAUTCZ010050946.1, on the reverse strand, counting down.
ACCAAGTGCCCAATGTGTTCGAGTCACGTCGTTAAACAAACAAACTTTATCTTTATCCAATGTCATACTAAGATACATTGACATCCTCTGTGACAATATTTGGTGAACTAGTTAGTGTACACCAGTTTGATTCCTATAATTTAAACTCTACAACATTCTGGTTTTTCATTGAGACAGAATCTTGCCATAAAACCAGGAATGTGAACCAGTCTGGCAGACCATACCAGATAACAATCTAACTATGGGAATGCTAAACAGTTATAGAACTCCTTGGTATTAAAAGATCTTGCATGGATTAACAAAACATAAATGAAGCACATGCGCAACTTTGAAATAAACCTGGCAGCTGCAGTTGGCCACACCTGTACATAAAACTTCAACCAGTGATTGTCTTGTTTACAGAAGATGGCAAATGTTCCCATTAATTGGAATCTGCCATCAACAAGCGGGAATCAAACCTCCAGGGTAGAACTGCCAGTTTATACATCAGTATACAATTACTCTGTGTTCACCCAAAACTAAGACTTGTTTACATTTGAATAGTATGTCTACTTTAATAATCTACTATTTCAAAGAGCTGGTTCACTCTCCATAATTACATAATTAACATTCCATGGAATTACATAATTAACATTCTATGGAATTACATAATTAACAGTCCATGGAATTACATAATTAACATTCCATGTCATGCAAGGTGACATCCAATTTCCACGCAACTAACAATTGGTTTGATGTTTAGTATTAATCAAACAGTCAAATTTGATCGGCAATTGTTACAGAAATTAGAGGTATATTATTGAAAATAAATTCTATGTAAGAATTCACGAAATCTGTATTGAAATGATGCTGGAAGTTTGCTGATACGAATACATGTATAAGTATAATTATTATGTATCAGACACTTGGTTTTACCATAGTACTGTTATACTGCCAGATAAACTGAAAGCAATAATTATAATCTGCTTCCATATACTGTATTGCTTAACTAATAGAAGGTGACCTATCTGACATGAAGGTAATTACAAATGATTTCCTTGCCAGCATCTTGGCTACTACGATGATTGTTTAATAACAAATTCTGCATTTAATTAAGAACTTGAATGATAACATGATTTCCCTACATACAAACCTTTCTCAAATATTAAATTATAAATGCACTATGTACTATTAGTTATTCAGAAATTTGTAGGTGCTTTAAATCAATGTCAAAATTAAGTCTTCTGACACTTGATAAAATCTTGACAGAACTTCTTTACCATTAAAAACATCCCTTATATAAAGCTCTATTATCTGTTTATTTGTAAACAGAAATGGTATACGTTTATATAGAATAATTTAAGTAAAAACAATATAATGATCATAAGAAGAAAAAAAACAACTACAGCAATAACTATAACCGTGTTTGAAATTTGTAAAGAATGTTATTTTTAATTACCTGTAAAGACACTTGGCACTTTGGTCATAAAGCTTTTCACAGTTCTAACAGGAACTCCAGTACATTCATCCTGCATCCGATCCACTATCGACTCCATCTAAAATATAAACAACACTTAAACATCACTATCAGCAGTCAAAATATATTTATTGTATGAACCACAATTCTAACAACTACAATAAAAATACTCTCCTACCATTAAGTTTTCACCTAATTTTGTCAAGACAGAATCGTAAAAACCCCAATTATGACAATGACCTACATGTAGACTCTACTATCTCCAATAAAGATTGTGGCGAGATATCTTAGGAATAGATGTACAAGTATATTTAAAGTATATTTAAGTCAGTTTACACTTTTTATTTTCTAGAAAATTCCAAAAGGAGTTAGGATATCACACCGTGTGCTGTAATCTTCCAATTCCATGATGTGTGCTATGGTCTCACTACACAGAATCTTACAGATCTGTATTTAAATTGAAACAACAAAACCATTAACATAACCAAATGCATATATCTCTGCATATTATGACTATGTCAATATGTCATGTACTCATTAATCACAACCAGAGCAGTGATCATACTAGGTGTCTGTGAAAGGTGAGCATATCCTGCCCCACCAGTAGCACCATTATAAGCAGAGCAATGTGAGCATATCCTGCCCCACTAGTAGCATCATTATAAGCAGAGCAATGTGAGCATATCCTGCCCCACCAGTAGCACCATTATAAGCAGAGCAATGTGAGCATATCCTGCCCCACCAGTATAGCATCATCATAAGCAGAACAATGTGAGCATATCCTGACCCACCAGTAGCGTCATCATAAACAAAGCAATGCAAGCATATTCTGCCCCAGTTGTTATTAGCCCAGGAAATATTTTAGGAAAAAATTTAATACAAAAATATTACAATCCATTTTACTTTTGGCAAAGAGATTGCAACTTTCATAACAATTGGCACCCTAGGAAAAATTTATCAGAAAATCAAATCTCTTTTTTTTTATAGTAAAAACATATATAAATGACACAAATCTAAAGAGCACTACAAATTTTGAAGAAGAATCTACTGATCCTCTTATATTTCGATGAGTGAGTAAAATATCACTTGGCTGGGATTGAGCAGCGAGTCATCTTGTTCATCTTGTTCAGCCTTCACCTGGCTGGCAATCACTCTTTTTTACATGTCTGCAAGGGGAATTCATAAACAGGAAATTGTGCCATTTACATTGGTGACAGATACAATTTTCAAATTCTAAACTATTGACCTTCTGAGCAAGATGTAACTAGCCAAGAGCTTCTGGCTAACTCTTATGATGAGATAGGTCGCAGGATCAATCCTCATCAGTAGACCTATTCAACCATTGCTTTACCACTGGTATATCAACATAATATCAGGGTATGCATATAGAACACTCCATGGTACTTGTGACATAATATCTACATGTTTGCCAATTAATAGTCACCGATTAAACAATCTTTTCCTGCTGATCGTGGTACCAAAATCTAGGTTCCTATAAATATGGTGTTTTTCACCATTTTGAAATTTTATTAGGGAATTTATAGGAATAACAATGTATCTTAATTTTAATAAATATGCATGGTTCAAAACAATTACCAAATACAAAGAGATTTAAGGGGTTTTATGATAATTCAAACACTTTCAAATATTTAGTGTTAAAATTCATTTCTTAAAATCAAGTGCTGGGTGTGGAAATTGTCTATATAAAGTAAAATAATATTTGGAAAGATCTCAATAAAATATAAATTGCTCTTGCAATTTTTGCCTTGATTTGATACAACCAGACATTATTATGCGTACTTGCTGTACATAACATAAAATTATATATATATATAATTCCCTCACAAACACATCCTTTCCCTCAGACAAATATGAAGCTGACATTTCGTGAGGACATCTCTAGTCTATAGATTTGTAAATATCCAATTCAGGTAATGCCAGTTGTTCAATTACTAGTTCACTGGCAAATAAGGCATTTAACACAATCTGAGTCAATAATCGATTCTTATCAAGTTATCAAATCTGAAATTACACTTGTGTAATTTGCAACACAATCTGCTCTGTCTGGGTGTGATTACCATATGATTGTGTCATTAAATTAAATACTTCACAAGCAGATCTGCAAGCAATCATATCACAACAAACATATTTCTATTCAACTTGCTGCAATAAGCATCCTAATTTTATAGGAACCGCAGACTGGATTTCACTGTTAGCCAAGCTTCTCATAATGATTTGTGTGCGATATGATTTAATACTGAAATATCTGCAGTCAACAGAAAGAGAAATGCTTGAATAGCAGTTAGTCAGTTATAACTTATTTATGTGCTTTTATCCAGTTAAGGTTCAAGTACGTCTGTCATGGTCAGACACGGTTCAGTTGCTTCGACGGCCTGTCCAGGAAAAAAGTTAGTGTTAGTAGGATAGGGAAAACCCACTACTCTTTCTAAGTAGCAAGGGATATATCATATGCACTTTCCCACAGACAGGACTGTTAAACCAGTTGTGGACACTGGTCAGTGTAAGTGGAAGTAGACCTACCCATTGAGCCTTGCGGAGCACTCGCTCTGGGCTGGAGCCAGTACTGGGATTAAAAATCCCATATGCCACAAATTCAAACCCAGTACCTATCAGTCTTAAGCCCAATGCGTTAACCACTGCGCCACGAAGACCGGTTAAATATCAGTACTTTTTATATCTATGCAGTTTATGAAGAGGTGAAATGTTTTAGAGCGTGAATGTTCTTCAGTGGTAGTAGACTTGTACCAGAGTTGTGATAGTAGGATCGAACGTCTTTCTTGGAAGACCCAAGAATGTTTTCCCATTTTAACCATTTATTCATGACTGGCATATCAAAGGTCTAGGTATGTCATACATACAACAATATCTTGCTGTTTTGAAAAAAATAACGTACTGTAAAATGGGGTAAAATTCGATGCTGTAAATTTCTAAAAAGCTATGAACTTGCTATACATCTAATTTTCATGTTGCAAGTAAAAAAAAAGTATTGTCAATGGATATCATTACTGGCAATTATTTGCATGAAATTAATTTTGGCAGTTAATTACATACACACAAATGTTGCTGCCACATAGACTATATTTGCAGACTAACAACAAGGAGTCTTTTATGTGCACTTTTCTACAGGACAACACATACCATGGTTTTGATGAACCAGTTGCCGCATGAATAATACCAGTTTTACAGTATATGAAATGGTCAATGTCCATATGTTTTCCATCATTCATGTCTAGCAAATTAAAGCTTTCAATGCAAAGTACTTAATGAGAATAAAATTTACAAGTAAACTATTTTGGAATAGACTCGACATTCAGCAGTACCTGTAGATACTACTACTACTAGTTAGCACAAATATTGAAACTGTCTTTATGCTTGGCATCAATAAACGTGTTAAATTATTGATATTCAATATTCTGTATTTAAAGCTCACACACCCTCATGATCAATAGCCCTTGGAAATTGGAAGCTCAAGATGTAAGATTAATACTTTCTTTTTAAACGTTCTTGCGACAACAACTATTTTCTAATGTAACTAAACTTCATATTACTCACATGATATAACATTCTACAGGCTACAGCTCAGTCCTATTACCCCGGTACATCCTGTTACTTCAAAAGTTGCTTCCAATTGTGCGAGAACATGGAATAAATCTACTATAGGAACATTCTAGTTAAACTATATGACTCATTGTTCACAAATTTAGTTCCTTTTGATTTTATGTAAACTGTGGAATAAATATTTAGATATATAGAGGATATCCCCCAAGTGCCTTGTGATATCATAATTTATCAGTACGAGTTGATAAAAGTATAAAATCCGAGCCAGACATGAGGGAATTCTATTCTTTACTACTGAATATACTTTCTCCAGTGTTTGGTGCAGACAAACATTGACACAGCATGAGAGCATGTTTTTGTACAACACTAACCAGAGTAGTAACCTATTGCCAACTATGGATTGAATGATTTAAAAATAATCAAATTCTTCCAGGATCTCATTTCACGGCCATTCTGTGGAAATGGATGCCATAATTTTCCCAGAGAAGTTGCTGCATCCCACAGCTGAGCCTGCATCCCACAGCTGAGCGGATCTGATGCAATAGCGAGTACAAGAAATAGAAGACTTTGGTGCTTGACCTGTTTTCTCCAAGCATCCAATTTACTTTGATTGCTGGCAATTTTGCTCACTGAATAGGCAGTTCCATTCACAAAAAGGGCAGCAATGTCAATAGAACTTGCATTCCATGGAAAATAAAATCCAATGATGCCGAAATCTAGCAGCTAATGACAATTCAGAAGGCGAAAACTGTCATCATTTCATAATAAAGCAAACAACAGGTTTAAAGGCCACATGCAGTCATCATAGCAGTACAAGTTTGACTTGTTTAATGACACCACTAGAAAACATTGATTAATTCATCACCAGCTTTCAATGTCAAACATATGTTAATTTTGACAAAGGTGGTCTACTGGGTCTACTGGGTAACCAACTATTAGCAAGGAATTTTTTTACATAATCCTTTTTTCAAACACAGTGGAGTTTACTGTTTAGTTATGAAAACCCTGATCATCTTTTTAACCTTAAGCGAGCACTTCCTTTTAAAAGACATCATAAAAAGGAATTGGATTGACTAGAATACAAGTTTTTAATGTACCGTAACTGAAATGGCACCCTTAGTTACAAAACTTTTGGAAAGCATAATGAAAAAAAAGCATACAAGTTAAATAGAGTGGAGTGATTGCATTGAAAAGCAAGTTTTAGATTGGGAGGGGTGCAGGACCATCAACATAAAATGTTACTACCGGTAAATGTTACTAAATATAGCCCCCAACTTAAAAAACCAAAATATTTCTACGTAATACTTTTTTTTACAGAAATCATTTTCACTTTTATAACATATTTTAAATTATTCATGAGTCATATCTTTTATCTATCTTTCACAATTCTCTCTGATGGGCCTATGGTAAATCGTGGTGGCATACATATTGAAAATTCCAAAAGGCTTTTTGTTTACATAGATTTGTAAAATAACTGGTAAGGGAGCATCTGCTCTACTAACACATGGTATAATTAAGGCATTGTTTTAATGTTTCCTGTCTGTGGTATTAAACCGGAAGCTCTATGTGAAATAATGTTCCATGTTATGACTGAATCCACACTCCAACAACACATGCAATCAATTACATTTATTCCTGAGTAAACTACAGATGACTGATAAAGATAAACACAGATGCACCAAATTATAGCTTTGATGAAGTCCTATGTAACCGTGTGTTTCACCGTGGCAACTCCTACCTGACCTCTACTCATATTTTTAGTTATGGATGCATTCAGCTAACCATTTGATATCATTCTTTGGGAAAAAAATGTTAACAAGCATTATATACATTTGGCACTATAAAACTGAAATGAAACACTGAGCTGTATTAGAAAAGTGCTAAATTTGACAGGTACTGTATTACACAAAGAGTGTACCTGAGATATACAATGGAAATGTCTATATATACCATGTGTTATAATAACCATACACTGATAAACAATGTGCTTGGTTTGTAGTTAAACAACCATTCCTTTCAGAATGTTCGTATTAAATAATGCTAAAAACATATTACATAAGAGTTTACCGGACATACATACAGTGGAAATGTATGTAGACCATGTGTATTCCTTATAATTCACAAAAATATTTTCTCTCGAAGTTAAACCAGACTGTATAAGTTAATAGCTGTACATTGTATAATCAACAGGATTTAGATACACTGCCAAACATCTCTTATCCTTCTTCTTAACTGATTTACAAAAAGAAACGGGTTGTAACAGCCAAGGATGCATGCAGTAAAAAAAAAACAAAGCTTTCTTATTGCACTATCTAGTGAAGCACATGCAGCTTCCGGTCCATTAGTAATTAATTAGAGAATGAGATGGCGTGTAAATTAGAATAAAGTCAGTGTGTCACCGATTGCTTCAGCCACATTAATAGAGATGGGCTATGTATGATCATATCTCATCATGTGCTTAATACTCTTATATTAGCTAGACCTGTTGTGTTGCTTAATCGATCTATGAATCCTATATTAAAGTATGTCTTTGCTTATTGTGCAACTAATTGATCATGTGGAGTCATACATCAGCTAGATTGCTAGGCATATACATAAAGCAGAGATGTGAACGTGCTCAGTGAAGGCAATATTCAACAATGGTATCAAGTAATTCTCACGTTTAAACATTTATCTGCATGAAAAAAATGCAGATGTTTCGATAAAAAAGAAACAAAATGGTTCAAATGAGTCAAAAGAAAAGCCAATCTCAAATTAGTGGTGTGACTTTCACACAATTATCACTTAACTGTTTCAACTTAATTAGACAATCTGCCAGTAATCAAGATAATGGCCACGACCTACTGAACAAACAGCAAAATCAATGAACAGGTCGAGACAGCAGCTTCTCACAATATCATCACAGCAGCTGCGTGGCCATGTCTTTTTTCTTTCAATCAAGAAAATTAGTCCGACATGGGAGAAAAGACCTAACTATCTCGAAGCAAGCCTCGATCTGTAAAACCATCTCCATTCTCAATATCCCAACCTTCAATGCAAATGCTTTCGTCCGCTGATTGGCATGTGTGGCTGACAAAGAAAGGATTGGAGTGTGTACACAATGGTTCAATCCTGATTTTCTGCACAAATACAGGAAGAATGGTTGCTTTTCCTGCATTCACCCCACCCGCGGCATGGACTAAATACATATGTACACAGCCAGGAGGCTGAACTGTCTCAAGAAGTCTGTCTTCAGTGCCCACCATTGGTACTCAGCGCAGTGATCATCAGGAATTACAGTCAATCACATTTGTGCTGATTGGAGAATGGAGAAAAAGACAAATCTTGAGTAAGGAAGTACTGCCACGCAGCCTGGGAAAGCTGCCTTCTGCAAATAAACAGTATGAAAGCTGAAATGAATCCGTACAACACTTACAATATGTGAACAAACCAAAGAATAAATATCAGAGATCAATTATCCACATATTTATCCATTAGGTAACCACTTTCAGATGAGGAGGACTCCACAGAAGAGTAAAGAAAGGCATTCTTTTCGAAGACAAATACGAAATTCTATCAATACGAATGCTCTTGGAAGTCAATGAAGGAATACTTAATGCTAAATCACATTATGCAGCAGGCTCAGGTTTATACAATGGAACAAGGGGAATTTTCTAAGTTTCAATCTGTATTCCAATAATACATGTATGTGAAAACTACAGTTAAAATGGAAACTTGCAGGCTATATTTTCATCAAGAGATGAGTAAATTGGGAGAAAACAATGTATCAGCTCAATGGTTAGAGCATCCACACCAGCCTTACGTTCAATAACGCGAGCGCTCTGGAACTATGTGACTGGTACCGATCGTGTACTATCACATCACATTC
>JAUTCZ010050945.1:0-19595 GCA_032273805.1 Melanodrymia brightae | reverse complement strand
TTATTATTATTATTATTATTATTATTACTATTATTATTATTATTATTATTATTATTACTAAGCCGCGGTGTTCGTGGGTTTTTTTTTTTTTGTTGCTCATGCAATATATAATAACGTATTTATCGCTTGACGTTAATTTACTAGTCGTCCGTCCATCAAGTTGTAAGAAGATGCGAGTAATGGTGATAATCATTGAGTGTTTACTTTTACCCTTTGTGGTGGATTGGAGACGTTGATTGTCAGTTTAGTATGTGCAATAATCATTAACCCTGTTTGCCCTGCTCCTGGTGCTTGGTGCAGCGGCGACCTTTGAAGTCTAGTTACTACGCAATGAGATGCAATCCAGCGCGCATGTGCTCATCTATTATTTAAACAAGCTGGCACGTGCGCTCGTGCTACCAATGATGCAACCTGGTCAATAACGCTTGTAACAGAAATGTTGTTTAATAAATTACTAGCGAATAATATTTGTGCTCATTTTAACATTATCAATATTGTTGCATGGACGTCAGAACATTCAAATGGTTTTGTGCATTTTATGTAAATAATTTATCAACGAAAACTGAAAGAATACAATGCTTTTGCAGCAATTTTTTTTATAATTATGATTATGATTAAAATTAACGTTAGCTTATACCTTATTGATGCAATATAAGTATATGTACACGTATTTGCAATGCGTTTATAGTAGCTCAATATGGTCATTGGACTTTTTTTGTTTACAATAACTTGTAACGAGATAAATTATTTTAGGCAAAAGTATACATTAAGCTATTACATGTATAACAATTTGTATAATTTTCACTTAATTCGTTTTATTTTTAATACATTGTATTATTTATTTTTACTATTTTTGGGGGGTTCAAGGTAACTCATGAACAGAAAGGAATTGATTTGTTTAAATATATGTAATACTTTATGCAATACACGTCCAACTCAGTCAGAAAAATTAACAACACTGTAGTTTGGTCTTCCTGTATAACTATTGTCCCGTAACACGGATCGCATAATGAGCGACTAAATCTACTAATAAAACATAATATATGAATAAATTGAATTAAGCAAAGGGAATCCATTTGCGGTGTTTGCGTAGTGCTGCTGGTGTGTCGCAAGTACGCAGGACGGGCGCCTGTGGATGTGATATAGTTATTCTTCCCGTTCTCACGAAGCCGCACTAAACACAGACGTCGCGAAACTCAACTCGTGTGCGTTTGTTCGTGTATTCTTCTTGTGTTACAAGGAAAACAAACCACCCATAGCTCACGTCTTTTCATCACTATGCTTGAGTTAGTCTCTACAAGAAAGCCCGTATTTCTTCTCCACTTCTCCCTGCAATATCTGTTGGTTTTTTTTTTAAAAAGAACTCCCGCACTATCACACTTTACGTGGATGTGCAGCGCGTTGTGTGGTTAGCATTTTGTAGATCTTGTTTTCAGAGGTTTCCCCAAAGCCATAAGGGGTAGGGGGCACCTACTCCTTACCTGTTTATGTAAGCGATTTGATTTATTTAAAGGGAATTGTAAGCGATTTGGTTTATTATAATGACTTTGTAAGGGCCCTAAATTCAGTTGTTTGTACCTGTACCAATATATAATGCATAATCTATCAAATTTGTGCTCATGGATTTTACATATAATGTTTATATCATTGCTCAATTTTGAAAATCTAAGCGCCTAAGATTGCAATTCAACAACACGGCGCCTACTTATAAGGTTTATATTTCACAAATTACGTTTTTTTTATAATGCTTTTTTTTTTATCAGTATATTTACTAGGTTTCCGAGGTCCTTTTTTATAAATTCAGATTTATATTGTACTCTGAAGCACGTGTAGTGCTATACGGTTCAAATATTAGAATTTCGACCAACGTAATTAGTTTACAACGCCTTTAAATTTATTCTTTATTTCATATTCTATTTCTTCTTTCTTGATTTTGACTTGTATTTAGTTTGTCTAAATTTTAAAAAATCAACTTCATGTCCAATAGTCTGATATTTTGTATTGGGATTCATCAAATGTCTAAAATTAACGTTATTCTATGAGTGACATAAACTTGATATTACGTGATAGAACAGTTTATTCCATCTATTAACCCAGATGGTTTATTGAGCTGGTTAAAAAAAATACTAGCAGTAAAGAAGATGAAGGTTATTTTATTACTTCAATTGTTGGAACATGTGTTAAACTACGATTATTACTGAATCGTTTTTTATGACTGATATCAGTATTATTTTTCCATAGGTTCGTGTTTTATTATAAAGGTAAATAATTTCTTTTTGGATTTATTTGGTCTATATTTTTTTTAGATTTTGAGTTAAGGTCATTTTTGCGTCTAAAACGTGCAATGTTTGGGTTTTTTATATTACCAGATCTAAACTCTGTTGATAATTCGATTTCAAAGTATTTATACAAAAAACAAAACACATTACGGGTTTATAATGTACAGGTGACATGTGTGAAACTTGCTTCACTCCATATCGCACTTGAGCAAACGAGACGCGTGTGCTAAATACAAATTTCATTCCATATCGGGGAGCGTGACCTAGCTCAGCGCAAACGCGTGCCCCTGGGGTTGGAGATGTCAAAGGATCGATTCTCCTCAGTGAACCCGTTGGGTTATTTCTCGTTCCAATCAAATGCCATGTTTATTGTAGGCTTACACTCTTTGTTTTGAAGACACTCAATCATCAAGTTTGTCGCGAAAAAGTGTCCACTCTGCTGCATCTCTAGACAATAGTAGTGTCCTTAGAAGTGTTCTAACTATTTAGCTGCGTAGACAGAACAATTGTACGTAATATAATGACATTTTGAAAGATTCCCTGTTGTTTATAATCATGTAGTAAATTAATGTATGCAATTATGTAGATAAACAAGGACAGTGTTGTCTCGTCTGTTTAAACCGAAATGAATTTGCGTCTAACTCGCATCCCTACGTCGTCACGTGACCGCACTTTTCGCACTAAAAATTAGTGACGATACTCTTTAAGACAAGAAGATTTAATACATATAATATGTAAACCGTGAAACTTCTCATCACGGGAAAATCCCACAACATATAATTATTTCAAACAGGCAGTGGAGTGGGGCATCCAGCTGTCATTTTGGTAACTTGTTTATTTCTACTGTGCAGCTTTTGACACTTTTAGACAACTTTTCTTAATCTACGACGATATAAAACGTTCTCTAGCGCGCCGTTTATTGCTTCTTTGATTATGTATAAGAGAAAAAGTTGGATATCATACAGCAAGGAAGCGCCATACACCGCCGCCGACTTGAGGTCTGGTGGCTACGCTACGGGTGTTTGAAGTACGAAGAAATAGATCAGTCGAGGGTAAATTGAGCGCAAGAGTAATCGTGAAATTCACTAGCTGCGCTTTCTTTGTACCCTAATTTACGTGTTCAAATATCAGTTTCACGTTTATGCAATAAATCATAACTTTGGTTTTTGTGATGTTATGCTTCATGAGTGAACATAATTTATGGTTAGCGAACGTTCTGTTATGGCGGCTTTCTTCTCTCCATGGGTTTCACGTTAAATTACAGCGATACGTTATGACAGGTAGGGTTACTTTGGCACGGAAACGGGGTATAAGTCATAGAAAACTAGTTGCGAGTATGCACGCTCTTTTTAGTAATTTTATATTCGTTTTTAAGCTTGCAAATAATTGGGGTAATTGTGTTTCAATTAGTGAGGGTTTTGTTTAGGAGTTAAAAATATCAAGATTTTGAATGTGTATGTCATCATTCGGTTTTAGCTAGCGATATAATAATTATCGACAATGATATTATTACTTTCACAAGTATTAGTCCAGAGGTGTTTCAAATTGGAAATCTCTATGCAAAAAATTATTAACTTATTAACGTGCTTATATCCAATTAAGTTTCAAGCTGCCTCGACTGCCTGTCCACGACAGAAGTTAGTGTTAGTGTAATAGAGGAAATCCGCTACTCTTGATGAGTAGCCAGGGATCTTCTATATGCCCTTTCCCACAGACAGGACTGTACATACCATGGCCTTTGTTAAACCAGTTGTGGACAGTAGTCGGTGTAAGTGGAAGTACACCTACCCATTGATCCTTGCGGAGCACTCGCTCTGGGTTGGAGCCGATACTGGAGTTAAAAATCCCATATGCAACGAATGGGATTCGAACCCAGTATCTACCAGCCGAAGCGTTATCCACTACACCACGGAAGCCAGTTATCAGAACATGATTCAGTTTGTTTTTATATGACACGACGTGCACGCCACTTGCTTCATAGATCAGTTTACATACGACACAATACAAATCATGCAATATAAATACCATTTCAATACAGCGATGATTAATTTTTATTTCTCATGATTAATGTTTATTTCGGAGTAATGGATCTTACACCAACAGCTTTTGTTGAATACAGAGTGCATTAAATCAACACATAGTTTACAATGTTTACATATCATTATAATACATGTATATTATAATATATGCCATCATCATGGCCAATACATATCCAGGCTCGTCGGAGCATTTTTATAAGTTGGGGGTGGGGTTGGGGTGGGGGAGGGGCAATGATCGTGATCGTTATTAAGCAAGGCTAAGTATGCTTGAATTTGATAGTATACTTTAACAAAAAGAAACACAGAGTTTACATATAATTAGAATACATGTATATAATTATGCCATCATCATGGCCAATACATATCCTGGTCCGTCGGAGCATTCCGTGTACGTGAGGTGGGGAGTGGGGAGGGGGGAATCATCATGATCGTTATTAAGCAAGGCTAAGTGTGCTTGAATTTGATAGTATATTTTTAAAAATATAAACAAACATGTTGGGTGGGTGGTGGGTTGATATCTCACAATGATTCTGACAGATTTCTCTTTTTGCCAGCAATTATAAGACAACCGACAAATGCACTTAGAGCGATTTGTACACACGGCTAGATATAATAACCCGCTGCATACATTCACTGCCACGACGTTATCATCGAAATCAATGGCAATCTTTTTACTGCAACCATTTTCACAATTACATGTTCAATGTGCAATGCACTTAATGCAATTGACGTATTGTTTACGATGTTGTAATATCTGACCTCAAAACCCAGTACTGCACGCGTCATTCCACAATACGTCATCTTCCGCTGTATGTTCTCGGCCCGGCCTGTACGTTATTACATTACGGTATAATAAATATAAACTCACTTTGTCGTATAGAATATATACTCATTTACTACTTTCCTTCAGTAAAATTCTCAATCTCTTTGTGTGTGTAGCTTATCGAATTGTACGCTTAATATTTAGCAGAGTATATTAATTTAATAGCAGTGTATTTGTGATTTCGTGTGCAAATTAATGTGCTTTTAATGTACACTTGTTTAATTATAAAACGTATGCCACAAAAAAGGACACCAAAGCTGTTTGGTTATATTATCAAATTATTTATTTTTTATTCCGTGACTGTATACAAGCTAAAACGAATGTTTAAGAAGTTATTAACACACACCCAGTCCCTTCATCGGCTCCAGATGTAACAAACGGACGCCTTCGATGTGAGATTTCGGTGCTCTATATCAACTGATCTAGCGTTTTATACTGGTTACATTCGCAAACTGAGATCCTAACAGTGTCATCCGTCATAAACTCGAACCAGTATGAGTGCATTGAATAACGAGTATCATTGATTTTAAGATATAGTTAAAAGTACATTGCCTACTTTAAGACACGTGCCAACATGCTTGCGCAGCTAATGCCATACAAGAACAAATTACTAATTGAGATACAAAACCCGTAACCAAGTTGACCTCAATACCTCGATTTCGTTTGTATGTTAATTATTAACCCAGAGGGAAAAAGTAATTGATATTTATCATCTGTCACATAACACCATTGTTCTGACATTTCAAGTTAGGCCGTGTCTGTCACTACACCCGATACATACACTTCTCGGTTACCAGCGGTATATAGTCTAATATGTATATAATACTTACACCGGCCTTCGTAGCGCAATATATGATTAACGCATCGGAACTAAAACTGGTTGGCATTGGGTTTGAAATCCATTCGTGGCATATGGGAATTTTAATTCCAGTATGGACTTCAACCCATTCCGTCGAGTCAGCTGGACTGCGTGACCATGACAGACGTGCTTGAACCCTAATTGGATATAAGCACATGAATAAGTTATAACTAACTAACTAACTAACAATACTTACAGTACTATGTTTCGTTTATTGTTACACAGTCATGCATTGAATCGATGTGTTCCAGTGGTGTCGTTAAACGAACAAACTTTTATCCGTCATGCTGTCTTATCGATATTCAACCAGCTGCGCGTGAACACTGTTAGATATCAGAGTTATGTGTCGGTCATTCGCGGGATATCGCTGCAATTATTTTATTTACAATAACATGTACAAACATACTCTTCTTTAGTGTGGTGTGGATTCCGTGTTGGCAGTTCCGGTCTTTACCGGATATGGTCAGTCACGTGAGGCAGACGAAATAATTGACGCGCTCAATGTCCGTCATGAACATAGACACGATGTATGCAATGTATAAGGTACCTGGAACAAACCACACACATGTTTTTCAAACATATGGCGACACATGCTTTATTGATCTGTCAATATTCAACACTGTATAATGTCGACAGTATATTTGTAATACAGAAATAATGTAAATATCATCTAGTGTTGTGCTTGTCAACGTAATGGTAATGTGGTTTAACGTCTTCATCCATCCACTGGATGTTGTAGAGGGCGCTGAGACTGAGAGATCGTTCTGACCGTGGTCAGGTCGTCCTCTCAGTCCCAGATCATCTATGCTTGTCAACGTCAAACACTCATGTTTATAGAATATCTAGGTCATATGTAAATGGATGGTATAATTATAAAAAAATAATAGATGTTCGGTTTCAGTGCTATGCGTATAAGGCTTCTTTTATCGATACCCTGACTGCAGTATGATCTGTTTTATCTGCGCTGACCAACTTAGAACTGCAAACAAACAGAATATCTTTTGGAAAACAGTTCGCGGTATTCGATATTTGCCATCGAACCCGTGTTGACAGCGCCTGGGTTAGGCATGGTTGGAATCACTGTCAAGTGAAATGAATTCCCTCCAGCTGACGCTGGTCAATTTCAGCTTTCATCAAGTCCACCAACAGTCGCATCCAGAAAGGTGTCACCAGGGAATAATGTTCTCAATATTACTTTTCATTGCTGTCAACATAGTTTACATTTCTATTATTAGCTTGTGAGGTGTTTATAATGCAGCAAGTGTGAACCAATTTCATTTGTTAGCTACTGAATGATAGTTCTGGTGAGTTGCTGATGATGGTACTGCCGTCGTTGCTGCTTCTGCTGCTTCTACTACTACTACTACTACTACTACTACTACTACTACTACTACTACTACTATCACTATTACTACTACTACCACCATCACCACCACCACCCCCACTACTACTAATACTACTACTACTATTATAACTACTACTACAACCATCACCATTATTACTACTACTATTAGTATTAGTATTACTACTACTATTACTACAACAACTACTACTACTATTATTATTATTATTACTAGTAGTACTTTGGTTGCTGCTGCTGCTACTACGACTACCACTACTACAAATACTATTACCACTGCTGCTCTTACTACTACTACTACTACGAATACTACTACTACTAATACAGTAACTATTACTACATATACTACTACTATTATTACTGCCAATACCTATACACGTTCTGTTTATACATTGTAACTGTAAAATTGTAAACACGTATATTTGACAAGTGAGTACACTGCACCAATGATTGTAAATGAAGAAAATACACGTGTAGAGTAGACTACAGCAATGATTGTAACTGTAAATGAAGATAATACACGTGTATAGTAGACTACATCAATGATTGTAACTGTAAATGAAGATAATACACGTGTATAGTAGACTACATCAATGATTGTAACTGTAAATGAAGCATTCGTTAACGTACACGTGAAGTCGTCGTGCTGCCTGGCGTTCTATGCGTGTGCGTGCCCTTTTGTTCATTTGCCGTGAAATCTGATTCTGCCTCGCACAAAAAGATTAAAAGTCACTTGAAGCAGGTGAAAATGCAATTAAATGTCCCTAAATTGCTGAATAAATATACCCGCCGTTGCGAATTCTCCCTCGTGCCTTTCAAGTCATTATTCCCAGATGTTCGTTTCATTGCATTTGGTTTGTGCTTTGCACATAGGTTCCGCTTTAATTCAAATCAGTTGTTTTGTCTATTGGCGTACTTAGCGTTATTGCCGGGGCGGAGTCTACGACAAAACGGGTGAAACCCTTTCTGTTTGCCTTGGTGTGGATTTTCAAACATTAGACGGCCGGCTATCCAGCCTTTATTGTAGGAGTCATGTTTGACCATCAATTTATAGTGCTGAAACGCGTCCGCTTTGAACGCGAGTAGGGACTGGAGGTTGTGCTAGCGAGATCCTCGTACAGTTCAGACTTATGTAAACAGCGCTTTCAGGCGGATTTACTTTCTCGACGCCGTTGCTTGCGCCTCCAACAACTTGACACCGCGCGGCTTACAGAGTCAAAGCGATCCTTTACGGCAGAGGGACCACACCGGTTAGATATATTAGAAGCAATCATGAATATCATTTGCACAGAGAATGTGGTTAATTCTTAAAGTAGGTGCTCAGTGTTGGATTGGTTTCATACGTCACAGATGTATTGTTGTCGGGTACGTGCCTCTTGGCCGTTGTTACGAGCCCAGGAGCATGATTTAGCGTTAGAGAGTCTGTCCGAGGGGCGTGAGGTGGAAGGATCGATTCTCCTAGTGGATCCGTTGAGTTATTCCTGTTCCAATCAGTATATCAAAGGCTGTGGTGTGTGCTATCTTGTCTTTGGGAAAGCTCATATAAAAGATCCCGAGCGGAACGTAGCTCAGCGATAGAACATCCGGATCAGGTTCGAAAGGTTAATGGATCGATCCTCTTCAGTGGACCCGTTGAGTAATTTTCCAACCAGTGATTCACTACTGATCTATCAAAGGCCGTGGTGTATACTATCCTGTCTGTGGGAAAGTGCACATATAATATCCTTTGCTGTTATTCGACGACGAGTAGCCTATTTTGCGGCAGCGGGTTTCTTCTGTTAAACAAACAAACTTTATGTTTATTCTTTAACACCGTAAACATAGTACTTACAAGTTATCCTGCCTATATGAAG
This sequence comes from Melanodrymia brightae, assembly GCA_032273805.1. NCBI lineage: Eukaryota > Metazoa > Mollusca > Gastropoda > Neomphalida > Peltospiridae > Melanodrymia > Melanodrymia brightae. The sequence continues at coordinate 10,382 of JAUTCZ010050945.1, read as the reverse complement.
TATGTTATTTAAAACTGGACATGAGGTATGCTAAGGAAAAAATTATCTGCTTTAATGTTTGTAGATACACTGTACCAGTTTCTTCTAATCATCAAATAAAAACGAAAAACATTCATGTAGTCATCTAATTCATGCTGAACGCCGAAAAGACAATTGTACACAGCTGTAATAATATATATACTCATGAATCACTATCATAGTGACCAATGACACCACGTGTTCGCAAAAAACAAACAAACTCATTATAACCTATTTCAATATCAGTTTACACATCTGTTGCCCTATATATACATGAGAACATTTCCCCCTGTTTGACTAATGTTCTATTATTGATCAAATTGCGCCTATCTCGTAATGTCGTATTTTAATATTTAACGCAATATTTTCTGCACCGTTGGCTTATTGTGATTTAAGGTGACTTGATGCATATTACAAACTAAGTATCGTTCAGGCTGGTGACGTGCACCGGTGACGTGCACCACTTTCACGTCAGTCGTTGAACATAGACAATACTGTATGAAAATGATAAAACCAGGTTTACGGGAATAAACCGCCCGAGGCAAGGTATGAACATTACCTGCTCGCGCTCATTGAGAACCGTTTCATCTTGCCGCTATTCTCTGGAACGTATTATGCGATGTTAAAAATCATTTTTCGTTTTGAACGCTTGGTGTATTTTTATTTTGCATAATTGTACCAACGCTGTACTTCCGTCCACGGCGGCAGGCTTAAGTGGACGGTAACAATCAATAGGCATAATATTAGGTTTCGTCAGAGCATAATAAGAGAAGGTTAAGTTTTTGTCATCAAGCGATCAATATAATGGGATTTGAGCACAAGCTCCGTGTATAAGTATAGGCGACATTCAGGCACCACCGGCGTCGCGTGAGTCGCGGTTGTAGTCTGTATGTTGAGGCGACAGTCGTGGTTGTAGTTATATGTTGAGGCGGTTGTAATGTGTATGTTGATGCGAACGTCAGGCACCACTGCGTGGCGTGAGTCGCGGTTGTAGTCGGTATGTTGAGGTGACAGTCGCGTGAGTTGCTGTTGTAGTCGGTATGTTGAGGCGACATTCAGGCACCACGACGTCATGTGACACGATGTTGTAGTATGTATGTTGAGGCGACAACCAGGCATGTAACTACTAGTGCTTAACTAGTATAGATGTTATATGCATGGCGAGTAATTGAATAACATAATGTATACCTATATATAATTATTAATCTATGACAACAATTCGATCTTCTGGGTCTATTTCCTGTTTGCAGTTTAGCGTCACAAGTTTACCTACAATGCTTCAATCCATGATAGACACAGCCATCATCCAATATGCAATTTCAGCTTTGTTTAGAGAGGTTTTAAGCCTTCATCTGGCTATTTAACCGTGTAGCATCTGTGAGCGAGAATAATATTTATTGTCTGTCTGTCGACGATGTTGTTACTGGCGCCCTCGAAAAGAAAGCAACAGATTGCCCATATTAGGTGCAAGGTCTTGCCACCTGCAGAAACACACCTCGCGTCATGGTCATTGTGCAGATAACTCGCGTTGTGAGCACGCGCAGGATGGTGCACGCGCAAGATGGTGCACGCGCAGGGTGGCGCACGCGCTCGTGTACAGACGATTTCATCAACAGTAATGAACGTAAACGATGTACCACATACCAGTAAACGACCAATTTTCGTATTCCAACCGCATCTATTCAATCCCATTTGAGATTTATATATTTTTATGGTTTCATTGTTGCGCGTGCATAACCATGGTTATGCATGTGCACGTGTTGCAAGGGTTTCGTGATTGCAAGAACGTTGAATCTGTGAATCACTAGTGTCGGAGTAAACGAGTTCTTCATTGGACAAAAATGGCAGCTCCCTCACTTCGTGAAAATAGAGTGACCATCACTCGCGTAGCATACAGAGGGTGCTTGGTTCAATTACTGGTACGGGCAACCAGTGGGAATAACAAATAACAGAGTACTGGTGCGAAAACATTTCCCTAAAACAAGTGTTATTAATATGCATAGTAACCATATGCGTATTGGATGGAATTTTACTGGGCGTGGTCAGTTGGAATTTTTGTCTTTAAAAATGCCTTTAAAATGTTTAGTTTTGGCCATGAGAAATAACAAATAATTAGCATTTATTCTAAAAACTCCAAAAATATTTTTTAACCAGCTACAACTACTCTGACACCATTCAGACCCATCCCCAAACCCTAGATTTTAATGGTGGCCATTTTTTTAGATCTGAGAATTTTCTTCTTTGGATATCAAATACTAGTACATGCGGCTTGAATCATGTTATACTGAAACGTCATTGTCTGTTGATTCGTTGGCAGTTAATTGTCGTTTTTGTTGCATGGACACATTCTCTGATGTTGGCATTGGTGTAGAAGATGACAAAAAGTGAAAATAGAAAATTCAAATACTTCAGCAACATATCTTTGCCACAAAAACTGAAAGGTAGGGGTGAAATATACTCCCCTTGCCCCACTCACCTTCACACGTCACTGCGAATTGTAAATTATGCTTCATTTCAGCATAAATTGCTTAATTTCTTAATCTGTCTGTCCATCATCACTTCCGTGTCCTCACCCTCCATGTTACCACTATTATTTTTGATGTCATTTATGAATGCCTATAAACATTTTGTTTTTGGCTAATAATATTATTATTTCTTACAAATGGCGGATTTTGTTCTAAGACGAATTTGATTTGTTTTGCAGTCAGCAGCAAGACGAGCGGGGACGAGTTGTGCTAACTGCGGCACGTCGACGACGACGTTGTGGCGGCGGAACGCTAACGGGGATCCGGTCTGCAATGCGTGTGGTCTCTATTATAAGCTGCACAATGTAAGTAAATTATGGGATTTTTTAATGTGACTGTGTATACATGTGTACTGTTTACTAAATGACTAAGACCATCTAACTGAAGTAATTGTTGGTAAATCGTCTGAATGACGAACGATTAAATAGGGATATATTAGTATTAGCCGGAAACATGTTACAATAGCTCTAGATGCACACTTCCGGTGACATCCGTCTAACACTCAGAAGTATCCATTTGAAGCTGCTGCTGCTTCAAGTTTAAGAAGGATGTCACAATCGATGCAGTGTATGTGGTCTGCCTTCGCGAACACACGACGTCATGACTGTTTAAATAGTAGCTTGTTTGTGTTTACCTACACATGTGAACATATTGGTCACGGCTTTTGATAACTTTCCTATTGTTAACACAGTGACGCGCGCTATTATGACATCCATTTTATATTCAAATCAGCTACTCAGTAAATTGATGTGATCCTCCGATTGTTTTCTTTCCCGTTTCAACCAGTTTCTGTTGACATCTTGTCGTTGTACATGAGTATTTGTATTATAAAAATCCCTCATATGCTGTCGTGTGACGGCCTGAATGTTAAAATAAAGCTTCCAAATTCCCAACGACTGGTAGCCAGGGTGGAGACAACCGGGTACGTCTGATATCATGTGTCGACATAACCCAGTACGTCACAGCCAATACCCGATGTATGTTAATAATATACACCAATAGAGAAACCGACTTAAAGGTTTATTCTACCATCCAACTGCAAACACTAACTGGTGAGTGTTTGGCTCTGTTTCCGAACAGAATGTCCGCTGTAATTACCTCGCGTCGCGCTGCAGGCAGACTGAGAAAGTTGCCTTCCATCTAGACGAACGAATTAGGCAACAGTTAGAAACATTGATTTCCACATTCATTGGTCGCAATTTGCATGACTAGGGGAATAGAAAAGGCGACGTGAATAATAATTACAATAGCTTCTCATTCAGGACGTGATGCAATAATTCCCCGTCTTGCATATAAATATAATTGTTCTATAATTTGGTACGTCATGGACGCAAAGGCTGGACTTGGCCAGAACTCATGCCCATGACAGACATCTGCTATAACAGCTTGCTCTGTATGTTGACGTTAAATATCTTCACCTCACCTCATTTGGTATAATATCTGTCTCAGTGATGTAGTAGGTAACGCATATGGTTTAAAGCTGGTATTTACTGGGTTCGAATCCCAATTATGGTATGGGATTTTTAATCTCCAAACCCATAGTAAGTGCTTCGCAAGGCTTAATAGGTGTACTACCACTTTCACCGACCAGTGGTGCATATCATTATCTGGTATAGAAAAGGCCGTGTTTTGTGCTATACCTGGTTTGTTCTCTCATGCTGTGGGGGAATGCATATCGAAAGATCCCTTGCTGCTAATTCAATAGGAGTTTGCGAGTTTCTTCTCTGATACGAACACCAACTTCTGTCCTGGACAGACAGGGGAGGCGACTGGACTGCATGTCCAGGATAGATGTGCTTGAACCGCAATTAGATATAAGTACGTAATTAATTTATAACTAATTCGTATACCGTGTGGTTACCTCGATTTAACTTATAAAAGCGTTTTACGTTATATAACACATACACTTTTTGCTTTATTATTAGTATCGCCTGTCCTGATAACAGCACGTGCTAAAGTGTATAGCATAGTACATGTAAATGGCAACAATATGGAGCAGCTTTTTAAGTGATATATTTGAGCTTTATTATAAGATATTTAAAATAAATACATGTACATGTAGTAATTTTAGTAGCTAGACCTGTAATAAAGCAACGCACACATCTGTCAACAGCACAACACGCACCATCCTCCTGAACAGATGTCACATCAGTGTCCGGTTCAAGCTTGTATTATATCGATTTGTTCTATAATAATGTTACATCGGATGAATAATACTAGTAATTGATATAGACACTGTAGTTACGTAACTCGAGTTAGTGTTAGTTATAACTTTTTACGTGCTTATATCCAATTAAAGTTCAAGCACTTCTGTCATGGTCACGCAGTCCAGCTGCCTCGACTGCCTGTCCATGACAGAAGTTAGTGTTAGTATGATAGAGGAAACCCGCTACTCTTGGTGAGTAGCAATGGATATTTGTATACACTTTTCCGCAGACTGTACAAACAAATTAACTAGGTTTGTGCATCCAATATAGAGATCACTCGTTTTTGTAGTATGCAACAGAATGAGTTGAAACTATCGAAACAGCTGCTTGCAACAAACTACCCATATTCTTAGAAAACCTAACGTCATCATTGCTTTGGCAGTGATTCATGAGTATATGCCATCTCTACTTTGTCACAAGGTCCCTTCGACTCTTGCCTTGTGCAGAGATATGCATTTGGCCATGTCAATGTTTTGTTGTCTAGATTTATGAACATTCCAAAAATGAATTCTTCAATCTACATATAATCTAAATAGAAATAATAACCACTATAGCAAAAACCATAGTATGACATTACATTGTACCCATACTATTTTGTTATGACCACGAAATACCAGCATAGCCTATGCCAAGTGCCTGTGGTTGGACATCAATAACTACATGTATGTTGTCAGCAAGGGAACCATTTAACTAAAAGGGTGTGAACAAAGGCAACTTTAAATGCATGAGCAATATACGATGTGCATCGTGGGTCCCTATTTAATCCCAATAATACGTGACATTGTACGCCAAATGCTCTGCTACACATGTAAACTGAATGAAATTTTGCCTGAGATCCGGGTATTTTACTAAACAACCTGGGAAGTAGGCGCGGCGAATCTGTATTGACCTCATTCTTAACCCACAATCAATGCCCTTGTTTCTTAACTAACAATCCAAGATAGTTACAATCTATACCCATAGTTTTAACTAACAGTCCAGGAGTTTTCTTGAGAACATGACCATATCATAAATTATATACCCATGTTTCTACCAACAGTTCAGGACAGTTTTCTTGACAACATGAGTCCACCGTGTATCATTAGGGCTGTACCGTTCATGGACTGGTGAAAACTTTCAAAAACGTTATATGGTAGACATTCACGATATGGGGCATCATTGATACGGTTGTCAGACGCAATACCTTACCTTGACCTGTTTTACGCTTTTTATCGGTTAGATAAAGACAGCAGACAAACAATATGGCTGTGCTTATGAAGGGTGCCACTGGTGGAGCAGAATACGCTCAACTTTCGCGAACACCTGTAACAACATGCCATCTTAACGTTGTTGCAATATCCCTTCGACTCTGCCTTGTACAGAGATACGCATTTGGCCATGTCCATCTTTTGTCGTTTATATTTACTCGGTTTAGCATAGTTTTCTTGATCCTACCATCTATACCCATGTTTTTTACTAACAGTCCAAGATAGTTTTCTTGACAACATGATCCTACCATCTATACCCATGTTTTTTCACTAACAGTTATAGATAGTTTTCTTGACAATATGAGCCCATAATTATTCTATGTCCACACTGCTCGCATTATAACATGAAGTAGACATATCGTGAGCTGGCGGTATACCAACCAACCACCCAACCAACGAACTCTACTTTTTAATACGTTTCGTGAATGGGGCAAAACACTGGTTGATGGTATAATTATGTCATGTCCCCAGCGCCATTGTTTAAAGCACACACTTGTCACAAACAAATAAAAGAGGCAAGGAGATTGACTAGACCGTTCATCAATAAGCTAGTGACTTGGCGCGCATACTGAGCACGCTGCCATTCTCTCCTCTCACCACGTGCACCGGAATGACCAGGCCTCCTCAATCTGCAGCAAGACTGCGTGGAGACAGGCTAGGAGAAGTCAACCACGCTTCACCGGACTTTAGTGTCCCCCTCTGCGCCGCTCTGTTGCTAGGAATAATCCCCTGGTCCGACTCTTTGTGGGGAATTATGGGGCCGACTTTCTCATGAAAAGAGTCTGCTCTTTTTGCAAGAGATGATCCTAATTCGAGTTGACTTAAGAGCTGGCTGTTCTTTTTGCAGGCTGCCTACTCTGTCTACCAGGATGTTCGTTTCAGATGACGGGCGTGTGCCTGATGACTACACAGGCGAACAAATAACGCACAAAGGCATGCATAACACATAAAACACACATACATACATATCACGTATAAAGACTGGACAATAGTGTCGCCTAATCACACCCACAAGTTTAATTTAGTTCACACTTTTTTGACCTGCGAAATCAATGTTTTACGACATTCGATCTGTTTATAGTCTAGACATAATTGCTGAATTCCAAATTTATATTCAATAGATCTTTACCTTTACCCCCTCTGTGGCTCTGGACACGCCTTAAAATGTGCATTTGCACTTGGTAGCGGACCGTGCCCAGTAGGGGTGCATGAACAAAGGTTTGCATGGCATAGTCTACAGGTACAGGTGTGCTGTATTCGTAGGAGTGCAATTTTCATATCATCCTTGGTTACAAATATTGCATTCTTCAGGTTATATTGGTGACAATGGAAATGATAGGGATAGGCACTGCTAAAAGAAATAGAGGTATCTTATGTGAGTCGTATGCACTTATGAAACACTGATAGCTTTCTTTTTTTTTACATCGTATGAGTTGTGTTATACCGTATGAACTCTTTCATATTTATATCTGGAACGTTTATTTTTTGGAATAGTTGTTTCCGACAAAAATAAAATTACATTTTACATGGTAGACAATAAACAATAACGAAAAGCCAACAGAAATTAAAGAAGTAAAACGTCCACCATGCCCTTATTTAACGTCAAACCAAAAGAGTCAACAGACAAAAACCAAGTAAAAATGTCAAAAGATAAAAGCCAAGAGAAAAAAAAAATCAAGAGTAACATGTTAAAACGAAACATGTCCAAAAAAATAAAATGAAAATGTTAAACATAAAGCCTGCTCAACAGAAAATTATATAAAAAAGTACGGCTATTAATATCAATGTAATAAGTGTGTAATAAGTGAGTAATAAGTGAGTAATAAGTGAGTAATAAATGATTATGTGTAGTAAGTATGTAATAAATGTGTAATATATGTATAAGAACACACCGCTCATGTGATCTGGATCATGTTTACTTAGGTAATAATAAAACATTTACCAAAAAGTTGAAGATATTTATTAAACATGAAAATTGCTGTTTGAAAACAAAGTAAATTTATTACAGCTTGTAAGTATGAACGGAATATAAGACAACTGTCGACATACACATTATTGCTGACAGTTTTCACCGTCATCGTGCATACCTTTACATAATTATGAATCTTATAAAACGTACGAAAAGAAGATCAAATGTACATTGTATTAATTTAATTTCCTTCAAATATTGCAATGTTGATCGAACAGTTGTATTTCGATTGAAATACATGTATTGGTTTGTTTTCAAAATGACATGCAATGGTTAACAAATGTTCCTCTTTTTTTTCTCTGGATTTGATTCCCTTGACGTTTTCTCTTGAATTTTTGTCTTGAAGTGTAAGTTGTCTTAACTTGTTTTCCTTTAACATGTTCCTTTAACATGTTTTCATAGCGATATATATGTAAAAAAAAATTTAAAGCTGTGACGTACCCACAAGCCGAAATAACACGAATTAGATGTACCGAACTGATGTCTTATTATCCATTGTCTATCAATTGAAATATTAAAAACCACCCATTTATTACTATAAATACAACTTTGTAACACGTCATTTTTTAAACGTTTGTAGTACAGTACCTATATTTAATAATACTTACACCGGGTCAATTTAGGAAATAATTTTATAGCTTCGAGTATTTTCTCTATATTTAATGTTAATTAATAATTATATACAAACCAGCTATTAGTATTTTAGTATTTAATCAGAGTAACTCAACATTTATAAATCTTCATTCCCATAATAGTTATGGTTTGGTTAGAGACATTTTTTCCCTTTAATATACAAAATAACCGGGCGCAAGTTATCTAACTGTATACCCGTTCATGTTCAATATAACAGCGATCGTTTAATTATATCTACAATGACTTTAGTACTAACTATAAAGAGGATAAAATAAAAAATCAGGTGAAATCGTTGGCATTATTTAAAGGTAATTGAGATTGAGTTTTAGTATCACAACACATTTTAAATTAGAATAATGTAAGCGTAAAAATAATAAAAACTTAAATATTAAATGTGCATATGTTTAACTGATATAATTATTCTGTGGTTACAATAAAAAAATATATTATGAGTAAAATGAAACCACGGATCTGTTTCCAACGTCATCCTATTCCTAAATGAATGTCACTGAGACTTCTAATCAAAGTAGTACATTTTATGCCGTACATATTTAATTTTTTACATAACAAAGCTATATTTTATATTTATGGTGTGACCGTCTTGCTCTGGTATTTGTTATTTTAGTCAAACTAGGATACATAATCATATTTTGTACTATTTATGAAAGATTAGATGTATATTTATTTATTTATTTATTTATTTATTTATTTATTTATTTATTTACCTACTTACTACTTTATTTTATATATTATTTTAAATTAATTAATTATATATTCTATTTATTAATTATTATTTAATGTTTTATTATTTTATTAATTTAATTTTCGAGCTAAAATATGTTCTTCAAAGAAACTTCTTCTTCTGCGTTCCCAAACGAAACAATGTAAATTAAAGTTATATTTCAGTTCGAATTTTGTATTTAGTTTGATAATAAAATACGCCAAATTGATAAATTAATTGCATCTTGAACTTCCTTCCCCCTTTATATTTTATTATTTTTGTCAGGTTATTAAACTTCCCGAGCTTTGTGTTTGGTTTACCTATTTCAAACAAGACTACGGTTAATAACCACTGGATTAGCACCTGGTACTTTCCCTTTCACGGCCGACCTTTATTTTACGAATATCTAAAGAAAACAAACAATAGTGACAACCTACCATTTCCCATTTAGCCATTCTTCCTAAATTTACACATCGTCATTCCACGTGCTTTCCTGTTTCCCAACAACCAATCAGAGCAAACTTTCAAAATGATAGTTGGCCAATTAGCGACATGCCCTAGGGTCTCGTCAAATCCCGCCAGTGTTGGGATGATGGGCGAATAATAGGTGTGACATCGCGCCTGCCCCCCTAGGAACATCTCACGACTACTGGCGTCTTGTAATTGCCCGAATTGTAGAAAACGCCGGCGGGTTTTGTTTGAGCTAAGACAGTGGCGAGTCGTGTTGGGTTTAAAGACCTATTAGAGTCGGGAGCCCGTGTAATTACATGCAGTGCGGGGGAGGAAATCTGTCGAGAAAACTCAACGTAACTAGCTATCTCCTCGCATAGCTAAACAGGTCAAGTTAGCGCTAAATGAGCAGTTTGGTCCTAGTCTAATGTCACCAGGCGCGAACATGCAACAGGCTTTTAGTTAGTCCTGTGTTGTACTTTGTGTTGGGAAAAGGACAAACAAAATAATGATCCTGTAATTGGACGTAACGCTGATGTAAAGTAAAGTTTGTTTTATTTAACGACGCCACTAGAAACACATCGATTATAAATCAGCGGTTATTGGACGTCA
>JAUTCZ010050934.1:0-11084 GCA_032273805.1 Melanodrymia brightae | reverse complement strand
TTTCCAAAATAAAATGTTTTTCCTACCTACCTACCCTATATTTTTCCAGCATGTAATAGGAAACGAGTAACTTTTTTCCCCCGGCCTAACCACTTTCAGTTCAGTCTGTTCAAATATTGGAGATTGGTAGCAAGGGTATTCCATGGTATTGGTCATGTCCGTCACGATTGTTTTTCATCATTTTGGTTAGTTAAAACAAAACACTATGTTGATAATTCAACTGTTAGGAATTTAAATTTGCAGTACAAAAAAATTAATGAAATGATCTGATAATATTTGCAGAAACGATCGTGACGGACGTGACAAATACCATGAAATGCCACAGCAATAGAAGCATTAAATAAAACAAATAATAATTTAAGTTTAATGACACCACTGTAGCAGATTTGATTGATTCATATATTGAATGTCAAATGCACAGTGATTTTTTAAAAAAATTCCAAAAGAAACTGGCTAATCATTTTTATTATCGACAATGGCTCTTTTATATGCTCTTCATCTAACACAGTCTTTGATGTAACAGTGATGTAACCTGTTTTTAAAAAACTGGACAATTTCTTTGTTCATTTCTTCCTTTTAATTTGAATTTTTCATATATTGTTTGTTTCAGACAAGACATGCAATAGAAAAAGTTTTAGACTGGGAAAACAGTCACCTATATCATAAGGTAAGTTTAAAGAATGTACTTTTATCTAGCAATCACTATTTGTATTGGCAGAATATAGTGGTCCTGCTAGTATGTTATGTAACGAGATTTACACCCAATCTGGTCAGATTGCAGGTTAAGGATATCTTCATCGCGGATGATATCGGATGATCATGCCCAGGGACAAATGGTCATCATTTGTTTGGTGAATCTCTCAGATATGAATATTCTTAACCTCGAAAAATAAATGTGATATCCTCCATCATTTTATTGTCTATTCATTGTCAAGCTAGATACATGTATGTATCTATGCAGTAAGCATTTGATTCTATATCAAGTCATTTTTACATGTACATGTAATTCAATGTCCACAGAGGTTTCCCCAGAGCCATAAGGTGTAGGGGGCCCCTACTCCTTATCTGTTTATGTAAGCGTTTGATTTATTTTAAGGGCTTTGATTTATTATAATTATTATTTTTACCTGTACAATATTAAAAAGCCCAATCCTTCAAACTTTTACTCATGGAATTTACATAAAATTTTAATATTATTGCTCAATTTTGAAAATGTAAGCGCCGTAAAAAAAGGCCTGGTCCAGAATATCTTCATAATATTATCTTACGAAATGCTAATACATTTGCTTTTCTTTTAGCTTGGATTGCATTTTCGACTTAGTAAACAAAGGTGTGACTCTAGTAGTATGATGGAATATGTGAGTATACACTTCAATAACTTTTGAATAGATCTGAATATTTCTAAACACTGCATAAAGTAAATCATGCCTAGTTTGATAACACCCTATCATCAGTACAAAATAGCTCATCTCTCACATAATCAGCATTAAAATAATTACTAGTAATATTTCTTTACAAAAGAGACTGAAATATGCGTAATTATATAGCATCAAAAACATCTATATTAAGCCATATGACGATGCTTGTCAGGGGCTGTGGAGCATAGCAAAAAGTGGGAGTGTAGAGGGGACATGTGATTTCAAGTTTGAAATTTATATTGTAAAAAAAATACATATTTATATATATATTGGCCAAAATATCAGACATGGGGCCACCACACCCCATCCCATACCCCTTTTGTACAAGTCACTAGTTGAACCGAGATTCATTGTCTAGTGGCCTATCTGATGTATTATAATAATCTTAATTTGCTGCTAACTTTTATAGATTTGTTTTCGCTACAAGAAAACCAATAAAAAATAATCATGAGCATTGTTTTCTGTTCCAGGTACTGTTAGTAGAATTCATTCCAAAAGTCCCAATTTTACGACCAGACTAGCAGTGGGTATGAGGTATAGACTTTTATCTTTCTCTCTCTCACTTGCGGATCTCAAAAGTATGTGTAGCTCGTGATGATTGATACTGTTGACGAAGTTGGCGCTTCCGTCTTCGACTCTGACTTTTCATCAATCACCAGTCATTGTGTTTGCAGTCAAGACTATATAACTTTTAATTGTGTCTGTGATGTGTGAATCTAAATCGCTGTAATATGTGTTATATCATGACATTTTTGCTTATGTATTTTCACATTATTGTGTATGGTAGTGTCACTGTAGTTTGTGCATGAGATGATTGTGCTTTCAATGCAACAGTATATGTATGCTTGTTAAATATGTGAATACAGATGATGTTACCATCTATTTAAAGTATGTATCTGTGCAAATTGAATGCAAATGCTTATGGATCCAAATGATGATAATATAGTCATATTTACAAATATATTTCTGGTTCTTGTGATAATTTGGACGGAGAATGATTTATAAAGATTATTCTGGAATATATCAAAAACAGTTATTACAAGATTTGTGTCCAGTCTGTGTCTGTATTTGAATAACAAATATTTGTAAGAAATGTTCTGTAAAACGGCTAATATTCACAGCTGTAAATTTTCGCAATTTAAAAACCAATCAACTCCCTATATATAATTTTTGCATTGCAAAAGAGAAATTGTTTTATTATTCAATAGATATCAACACTAGTAATTATTCACAAGATTGTAATTTCACTGTTAAAATTACAAACATGAAAATTACCCGTTTTAGCATATTTCAATGGAAATGTATTTAGTATGCATAATTTACTTTTGGTATTTTTGAGCATTTCTTGATTTACTGAGTATAAGAAGAGATTTGTCAGAAGGTGGCTTTGTTGACATGATTTTTACTTCCTAATTTCTGCTGCGAAGTTGTAATACTTTTATAACTATTTAATATCTAAGAATGTCAAAATCATGATCACTCAATTCAATATTATTTTATTTGGACTTGTCATTAAAAAAATAGAAAATAAGATGTGTTTATGCACATAAATGGTTTATGAAATTATAAAAAACATTGCAGCGAGCAAATCCAGTCATCATATCTTTAGAGTCTAACCGATATCTGAGAGTTGTGTAAACACTGGTTAAAACCCAGCTTTTAACTCTCACTCTCGTGTAGACACTGCTAATAGTTTTAAAATTAAAAATATATTTCACGAAATTATGATTATTACCTTTAAATTGTGTAATGATGTTTTATGTCTTTGAGATCAACAATAACCATGTGAAGACATGCACGCACACACATACATACACACACACACACACATACATACATACATACACACACATACACCCCAATGTCTACTTTAATAGTATGTTGTAATTGTGTAAAAATTATACACATTTGAAGTGTTTTTGATATATATTTACAACTACATGTTGGTTAGTTTACTTTGGGTTATCAAACTCAGAACATATTAAAAAAAAAATCATATTCTGTAATCAATGCAATTTTTGCTGGCAAGAAATGCTGAAAATGTTGCACATATTTCAATAACTATTTTTTTGCTCATTAGATTATTAATGAAATAATAATGTGTGAAATTGTAGTTATAACTAACTTTTTAGAAACCTGCTTCCTTCTGTGTCTTGTTAATCATAATAGAATAAAAAAAAACTATATAAGTCTTAACACTTTGAAAGTTAATCAAAATGGTATAATTACAATCAAAACGTATCGGTTATTACATAGTTATCTCCCTTATTTTCATCCATGGAAATAAAACTTTTGGCCTCGATTTAGAACATAAACTGCAAGACCATCATGTACGTTAGTAACAGTGAATAAATGTGGTATTAGATATTTGGTATTTTTATCAAACAAACAAATTTATACATCAATAAAACCTATATTAACATATTTTTGGTGTAAAATGGCTAAATGTTGCATGATAAAATTTCAAAATTCTTACAAAAACTGATTTCATGTCATGTTTTTGTTGATGGTGATGCAGTACATGTTAACATGTTTCTATTCTATGGTAATATCATATCTATGAAATAATGGTACACTAAGTTGAATGGGTTTTTTTACTTAATGAATATCATAATCAGCCAGGATGCTGTCAATTAGTCTTGTTCACTCATTATTGCTGTTGTTTTGTTGACATTTCTTTTAACAATGAAATACATTCATTAATCCTGACAATTGCCTGAAAAACTACTGTCCATTAATGAGGTTACATTGTGTAGAATGGAAATAACTTATGATGGTAGTCAAATTTATCTGTTATATTCTGTTTGTATTTCATTGGCGTTTAAACCTTGTCAAAGTCTGCATGTGTTTTTAGATGCTAAGAATGTGGACAACAGAGTTACACAACTTTTAAGTTTATCACTTAACATTCCAATGTATTTCATTTACTGATTTAACTAAATGTATCTTCCCAACTGACTTCTCTAATCTCTACGTTTGTGCAGCGAAAATTAAAATTTCAAATGCCAGGCTAAATCTTAAAGGAAAATGTGTCATAGTTTTTGGCAACAGACATATAAGCTAACACATCTTCATTTAAGTTGATAAAGGAAGTCAAAAGTTTAGATTTACTAGATGCTTTTATAATTCATAGACGATTTGTCATGAGCTTTTGTCATACAGAAATATCACCAAGTCTTAAGTTAATCAGCATTTGTCACAGCAGAGCCTCGATAATTAATGAAATCCATTAAGCATTTTCGTTTTCTCTAATAGCACAGTTTTAAGATTTTTAGAGTACGTTAATCTTGTTAATATGCATCCATGGAGATCCGAATTAAGGGGTCACTCATAATTATCGATATTTATCTATTCATTTATAGTGTACATACGGAGGCAGCAGGTGGTCAAGATCTGCATACTAATGTAAATTGGTCATTAAAATGTGAATCCCTTAATTGCATGTAAAATCTGTACCAACATAACTGAGTTGCCACCCATTGTCTCCGACCACTGATTTGACATACAGCACCATATGTTCAGATGATTAGTACACAGCTACTATAATTATCTGTCATCTTGGAAGTTAATTTTGTGCACATAGTTTTCGGGTCAAATAAAATAGAACATTGATTTAAATATTGAGAGCTCTTTTAGTTTAACACTTTACCGTATCTGAAATTCTACACTCTATGGACAAGACCAAAATATTAAGCTTGACACGTGCATTTACGCCATAGTCCATATGTCATGGTGGCAGGCTGGGACTTTGGTATTATCTGAAGATGATACTAGAAACAATAAATGTTGACAATTGTGAACAACTTGAAAGAAGGAATCTGTTATTTACATTTTTGTATTTCTTTTTCACTGATGTTAGTTTCATGTGAACACAGCGACATTTTCTTTGTTTTTGACTAATGTTTGCACATTTATTAATTACCATTATACAATTTTCAATCATTATGGTAGCTGATTACAGATAGAAGTTAATTAATGTTTACATTCCAATGTTTTTCATTTTCTTGAAGGATATTTTTTGCAGTATGTTGTATGTTTGGACACATCCTAAATAATTCTGGTTTTAACCAGTAATTATATATCCTTTGTTGTGCACCATTTGCCTATGTAAGTTTTGGTCTGATTTCAGCAATTTTATGACATTATCAAAAATGGTTTTTGAGATTTATAATCTAAATTACAAAACATTCACATGGCCTAATGTGTATCTATGCACAATGACATCAACGCGATAAAGTAGAGATGGCATGTACTCTTGAATTGCTGCGAAAGTAGTGATGATACCATGTGTTTGCAAAAGATGAGTATATCCTGTGCCACTGGTGGCACCCACCGTAAAGATTTTGATTAATTACTGTTTGGATCTCGTACACAATGTCAAAGAAATACATTATGCATATTCGACAAGCGGATAACAAGAAAGCTGATATTGATGCATGTATTAGAAAATATATCTAATGTGATGAGTGATTAATTGTATGACTATTGTGAACCTTGATACATGTTTGTAAAAATAAAAGTACAAATATCTATCAATATTTTATAATCATGTCTGATTAAACTGTGATACATACCTGATTCTGACTTAAAATCTAGCCTATACCCTGTTAGCTCAATTGAACCAGTCCATAATCATGTGTACTTACAGAATCCATTTGTTTTCTAATGAGTCACTTTTTTAAGATGGAATATGCCAAAGGCTTAATGTGTATGCTCAATCATTTAGTCCATGAATTTTAACATAAAATAGATTATACTGATCACCCATTTTTCCTATGAAACTTCGAAAAGGTGGGGTTTTTTCTCTCAAGAAAAAGGAAGTAGCATCTTTGAAGAAATCTTATGTTTGTTTGTCATTGTTTTTTTATGTCCCAAACATGTATATGTACTATAATTGCTAAATGTGTTTTGGTTTAATGAGAGTGTGATGCTATTTATATTGTAGCTGTGACAGTGTATGCGTGGATATAAGTACTATCGTCATTACATACCAAACTGTGTTATAGTTATGGTAAAAGATGTGTACTGAGCATATGAAATTAATGCTGTAGCTTTGCACACCTGAAAAATAAATTATATAGATACATATACATGTATAACAAACCTATTCTAGTCGGCAAATCATAACAGGGTTGAACAAACTGATTTCTGAGTTATAGTCTAAACTGCCTTATAGCACATGAGATGGGAATTATACCTTTGTTTGCACACGAGTATTTCTATATTTCTGCTAATACACAATATTTCTATAAATAACATATTGTCTTCTGTGTATGTTAGGATGTCAGAAGAAATTTTAAGATAAAATTATACACAAAAAGGACTTGGCGAAATTAATGTTTTTTGAGTTTTGTAAATAGTCCGATTAATTACTTACATGTACTTGTGCCTCATTTTTCGTTTTGTTAGTTTTTGATGGTGCAGCAATATTTTAAAAGCAGACGGCAAAACATGGGAACATATGTAGCTCATTCAGATAACGTTATCGGAAGTGAATGCAGTTTGGTAGTGAACACAGGTACGGAAGTAAACAGTACTTACATGTACAGTATTTGTATGTATAATTGTAAACTGCTGATTGAAAGGCATAATGTAGTTAAAATGCTATTAAAGTGACTGTTGAGATTTTAAAAGTAGATATAAACTGACAATACAGTTTGCATCTTTTGTTGTAGCTTTGTACATGTAGATGACTTTGAACAACAAAAATGTATTTTGACAATGTAGAATATATACAGCTTTTTGCCAAGCACTTATAGCAAAACAACATTTATATATTTTTTTTAAATTTAATTTTCATGCCAAAAGTTTAAAATATCCAAAAACTTTTTGTATTTGAAAATTGGGATGGGATATCTTTACTTCATTAATTATATCCAAAAACTTTTTGTATTTGAAAATTGGGATGGGATATCTTTACTTCATTAATTATCATTTCGGTTTTTTTTTAATAAAATAATTCACCATTCAAAATGTTAAAATTATTAATTTGGTTATATATTACCGTATGTAATTAAATATATGTGACACACCATGACATTTTGGGTCCAAATGAGATATTTTGCGAAAATAAGATTTTCCAATATTTTGCTACATATGTATCACCCAAATGTAGTTGTGAAATCATAGGGCATTATCTCTTTGATTTTAAGAACTATCAACGTTTATCCGAGGTCCCTACTTCATAAACAAAGTTAAACCATGATTATGACGTCAAACTTTGCAACGCATTTCTCGCTATGATGTAATGCCGCATTTGGACCCAAAATGTCATGGCGCATCACATATATTCCCAAACATCATTTGACGGTAAAACTAAATTTGCAGTATCATATACAGTGATGTAGAAAGATGACAAAAGTATCAAATATAACAATGGACATATAAAACATAATGGAGTAGGCCTTTGCCACACAATTTTTCAAAATTAAAATATAGAGCTCAACTTTTGTGTAACGTCTTGCAGGAACATTTCACCTCTTTCAAAATGCAATAGTACTGTAGTATAAAAATGTGTATTCAGTATGAACATTATAGTAGTGCTGCCAATGGGAAAGTTGTTTCTGCTAAGTAGATGCTTGAGGTGGTGTTTTGAGGTGGCAGATAGGGAGGTCATTAACATTTACAATTCATCTACATTATTTCAATTTAGTGGTGTTGGTTTTGAAATTGGGTAAACGTTTAGGAATTTGAACATGAAAACAACCCCATTTTTGTATTTGATCGTGAATATGTTTTCATTCAATTTCATGCCAAATTTTTATATTTTATGCAGATATGTGAAGTTGTTATTTTTACATTATTTTAATGAATTTCATCTCAGGGGTTGATTTATCACAAACATTAATTTTACAAATTACTTATATCACTGGTATCTCGGAATGTGATGACATAAGTTGTAATGCAAGAAAGGCATCAGTACAATAGAGAACCAGTTTGTTTTTTAAACTCGGTCTAAACAACAGGAAAATTTGTATAGACCTTTTTACTTAAATGTGACAATAGAATTAATACACATTAGCCAGTGAACTAGTTATTGAAACAAACTACTGGTATTTTACATCATTTCATACATTCTAGAATCATATAAAATAAAATAAAAATGTGATATAATATGTGATATGTCATCCAATTCTAATTCTATTTATTTACATTCTATTTACAACAATTATTAAGATTTAAGAACTAATCAATTCTACTTTTATAAAAACTTTTTCACAAGGCTAGTACTTCAGATTTTTATTTAAACACATTCGTTAAAAACAAATAATTTTATTTTAAACAATATTTGCAACAACTTTCGGCTTTTGCTAGCGCAATATCATTACATGCAAATACAGTATTTAAAATGTAATTACATGCATCTTGTTTTACCACCCACCCACTTAACATGATTATTTCTTGTCAGCTGTCTAAAATGTAGAATGGAAGATTGTAAGCAACATTGAATTACATTTATATTAATTTAACATTTAATAATTGCAGACGTTCAACAATTTGTCAATACTGTTGAATAATACCTAGTCTTTTATATATCTCAGTCATCATACAACAGAAGCAATTTGTATACATGTGTTGCTTATTATGTTTTTCTTCATCTTAGAATTGCTCAGAAGAGTAGCTTGAAAGCATTATTGTTTGAAGTTTTTAACTACATACATGTATTTGTGTTGAAATGTCATTTTCATTATTTATACTGATCTGTAATATTTTATATTGTATTGTCAGACATTTAAAAATTTGAGAGATGTAATTTTTTAAAACTGAAATTGTTTTAATCATTTCATTGTTTTCAATAGAAAACTCAGCTTTATTGTATTTTACAGTGGCAGTTCAACACCAACAAAACAATTTAACTTCTGTAGATAACTTGTTTGGTGTGAAACAGTTCATGAAATATAATTTGTATATTGTGGTCGTCGATGCACAAAACCGTATGAGAATAAATATATATAAATATAGTTTGCTTTGTTATCAATATCACACATACATGTAGCCTAACAAGACTAGAGTTATGATCATTTGATTTCAGCACATGATTAAAGTCAACTTTCAGACTTGACAGTAAAAGGCATCAGCAGTTTGTTGTCAATGTCCAAACAAAACTGATTAACCCCATCCCTCAAATATAGATTTTTACCAGTGTGTCAGCATTTTGAGACGGTCCATCCCTCTAAAAAAAACAAAATTGCCAGTTTGTTAGTTTTCCTTCCTGTATGTTGATGGCATGCGCATGTGTTTTATGTGCAAATGTATTATTTTTCTGGGATCACATAAAAAGCATTTGTTATCAATGTAATAGGGTAGTGTCTTATGATAATTAACATAACAAGTGCGAAAGTTTAGTTGCGAACAGTCCACAAATGTGGAATTTCAAAAACAAATCAAGCCATAATGATAAATCATTGGGCAGAAGCGGACATGTCAGTTGATTGTTATTAGTCAAACCTGTCTTAAGCAGCCACCCAAGGGAGTAACAAAAAGTGGCCTCTTAAGACAGGTGGCTGCTTAATACAGGTCGTAAAGCACTAACATGTATGATTTGGTGGAATATTAAGGTGACCCTTTAAGACAGGTGGCTGCTTAATAGATGGTGGCAGGTTTGTTAAAGCATTAGGATTCTAATACAAGAAAAACTCGACGCAGATAGTGAATTTCGCAGTGCTTGCGAAAACCAGTACATACAAACTCGTGTAATATCGGTTAAATGAATCTTAGTTTGATATGGTGATTTCTTTGTTAACAACCGCAAGCAATGTCCACTGAAGACGATAATTGGACTTGAGGAATTGTAAAATATGAACCTCTATTTGAATTGATCTGATAAGTCAGGAACACTGTCATCGTTTACAACAGGATGTTAATTATAATGGTTCGTAACAGCAACCTCTGGGGGCTTCTACTTGTCTCGTCAGACCTATGCAACGAATGTTCTACTCTAGGCTACGACTATAGCTTGGTGTAAATTGTAAATTAATTAAACTTGTAATAGCTTATTTAGTGTCGTTGCCTACTCATACGACTCCAAGGTGTTTCAGCCACAGAAAGGATCCGCTAGGGGGCATCCTTCGCGTGCACCCCATTAGTTCTGCGATCTATTGCCCTAATAATGTAACATTTTTACCAGCCTCTGTGGAGTAGTGGTCAACGCAACGGGTGGAAGGATGTTAGGTACTAGGTTCGAATCCCAGTCGAGACATTGAATTTTTAAATGCGTGCAGTACCGTTGTGAAAGGAATATAAGTCCATAAGATTTAAAGTCACCAACCATGTATAATCCTATCCGACCTACATAATATCTCGGAATCTTTGTCCTAACCCGACTTGCATTAATCAGATAGTTCAGTGGGACCTTTCTTACAGTAACGTTAGGACTTATAGGTAACAGTATCTAGTTTCATACAAATCTGGTTAGGGTATAAGTTTCCTACGTATATATAGGCCAGACAGCAGTATTCATGCTTCCACAGAGGTTCCGGCACCCCCACCCCCCACACACACACACCCATCGGTCACTATATGTACAGTGTAATTATAATATTCGATACTGCAGTACGCTAATGATAATTACATGGTAGTCGAGTGCATGTGTAAACTTTACAATAATTATATGATTTATATATCAGCTCTATACACTGATTTGTGTTCGTTTACACCATATTTTGA
>JAUTCZ010050923.1:0-11087 GCA_032273805.1 Melanodrymia brightae | reverse complement strand
GTGACCATGACAGACGTGCTTGAACCTTAATTGGATATAAGCACGTAAATAAGTTATAACTAACTAACTAACTAACTGTGGGAGAGCGGAGTGGGAGTGGGTGTGAATGAATAACCCCATTGCGAAATTATATTACATCTTTTAAAAATCAGAACCGAACGTTACTAACGAATTTTACAATGTTTTAATTTTTCTATGTTAGTCAGTTGACATCGGTGACCAACTAAAAAGGAAACGGTTCAACTCGTCATGCTGGTTCGTGACAATACATCGAGTTGTAACATTTACTGAGAAAAAGGTTAATTTATATGATAATTGGATCATTTGCCAACATTCTGCAGTTAATCATTCAAAGTTTTTTTTTTGCTACATCAAACAGTTGAAGAAGATTCGAAATCGCTTTAGGCAAAATAAAATAGTAAAAAATATTAAATTATATATTTTGCGTTTAAATTGATTAAAACAAAAACAAATCTGATTAGACCCAAGAGTTCCAACTTGTTAGCTATGTTCAAGTGTACATTGCTAAAATTATGTTACAAAATCTAATAATCAAAACGGTTTCAAAACAGTTTTTATGTACACGCAAGACTGCAACAATAACGTTGTGACAGCAAGCACGTTGTATTAACCACCTTACAACAGCAAGTCGCGGATCAGCATTAACTCACACCAATCTCGTCATCAATTTGCAATCTTTATTTTTAATAGTAGTAGATATATTTATTTAGACCGGTCTCCGTGGCGCAGTGGTTAAACACGTCGGGTTAAAGACTGGTAGGCACTAGGTTCGAATCCCATTCGTGGCATATGGAATTTTTAATCCCAATGAATATTGGTCGGTGTACTTCCACCGAACAGAATCCACAACTGGTTTAACAAAAGCCATGATATGTACAATCCTCTCTTTGGGAAAGTGCATATAAAAGATCCCTGGCTACTTATCAAACTAACACTAACTTCTGTCCTGGACAGGCAGACGAGGCAGCTGGAATGCGTGACCATGACAGACGTACTTGAACCTTAATTTGATATAAGCACATAGGGACAGCCATATTGCTTGTCCGCTGTCTTCATTAAAACGATAAAAAAAACCATGAAACTGGTCAAAGTAAGGTATTGCATCCGCCATAATCTGTGTCAATGATATGTAATTTCGTGGTTATTTTATTCATCCATGGATTAAAATGTTAAAATAAATAATAAGGTTTATTATTATAGTCAAATTAATGAAATAGACCATGCCAGGCATTCCACCTTACTACAAATGTTTCATAATTATTGTGACCTTCCTCAAGTATTGCAAAGTTGTGTTTTTGTCGTAAATTTTGATTTCTATATAAATTGGTTTACCAAGTGGAGAATAACATTCTTTATTACATTTTTTCCAATCTTTGTTCGCGAACGATTAAGATCAATGTCAATGACCCCAGTATCCACTCCTGTAATTTACTAAATATAACTTGTAGACGAAGACCCTCGTGAAATAGGTGTAAATTAGGAGATAAACGTAGTCTATTTTCAATTTAGCGGTATGTTGTCGTGGATTTGATACCAGTAAATGTCATTTAGAACCGAACGCGAGTAATACGCCACAGATGCGCAAAAACCTATGCCGCCTCCGAAACCTCTCTCCCTACGTTTACGGTCATAACTAGTCGTAAACTAGACTTTCAGAAATTGGCTCCTAATCTAAAACACGAGACCTAGCCTTACTACATGAAAACAAGATTCCTAAAACAATGTGGTTATTGCAAGTCTGGTTTGGAATAAGGTATCTATGCGCACATGATTATGGACCTCGGTTCCTACGTACAACTGTTCGAATATACATCCTGTGCAGATACAATATTTATTTTACATATCATTCGCTGTCTTACCAGATAATAACAAGCTGTATTCATGGGCGGCACTTGGTGGGGGACAGGGGGGGGGGGGGACATATTACCCCCACTTTTTGGAGTGTGGGGGGATGGGGAACAACATGCAAACTATGTCCCTCCCCCCAACTTTTTAGTACAAATAACACATGATCACACAGTAATGTATTGTATACCATACATGCGACCAGAATTCACCAAAGACATCTGCTCTGGGTGAACTGTGGTTGCTCACAAAATACTTGTCACAGACGGCCCCAACCCGCCCACTTTTCATCAGAAAATGTCGCCCATAGTTGTATTGTCTCGTATCTAGGAAGACAACCGAACATAGCTAACACTAACAGCACAGTTTATCTGTCTGAATGGAAGCACACATTTATATCACCGGTTCAATTTTGTAGGTGAACTAGAGATGCAACTGTTTTTGTGGAAGCTTCAGTTGAATCTCAAGGTTGTTTTTGTCTATCTAAACATATCAATTACAAAACATATTCTAAAAATAAACGAACGTATTGAACTACTTCAGGAAATTACTTCATCAAAACTGTACCCATAGCCATTGGCAGACATAAACGAGGCCTGCTGGAAATGAATGACGTCATATATCGCGTGTACGGACCATAAAGAGATGTATATTGGTACTAAAATCCAAGAGGTAACTCTCACTGAGTCTCAGAGGTAAGCCAATAAAACTTTGGTTCAAACGTACACCCAAAATAGAACACGTGCTATGAGAAATACTATAATTAGCATTACATTATTGGCAATGGTTAAATTATTGGTCGTAATAAACAATCGGTCCTCTACACAAAGCTGGAAGTTAAAATGGGCGACTTCAAAATCCGCATATAATGCTTGTGAGTTAAAGTACATGTAGCTTAACAGTTGGAACGTATGGACAGCTTAATGTTTCTGAACACAAAGGTGAAATTGAATGGAATTTTGTTGTGTAATCAAGTAATGCTACATGCATTAATTTATTATCTCATCGCGACGAGTCGTCAATGGGGATATAACGTCGTGTCAGTACATACGTACTTACAAACGACGTCACCGCTCTATACTACCCAATTCATTTCTCATCTGATTTTCGAAATTTCACATTATAGGGAAATTATCATGATATCGTAAACGAGTTCGCGTTTAGCTTCACTACATCAAAAGTCAAGGTCACAGTTACTACAAATAAAATTAATTACGTCAGCGTTATGCATACTTCATTTCTTATTCCATTTTCATGGAACTTCGCATATAGGAATAGGATCACGACATCTTGAACGAGTTCACTTTTCAACTCTACGTCATGGGTATAAATGTTAATGTTACTAAAATAGAAATTACGGTGTCACCACTCTACTGAGTTCATTTGTTTAGCGAATTTTTTAATGAAACTACACATATTATAATAGGAATAGGATTATTATAGCTGGAACGAGGTCGTATTTCACCTCTCCGCGTCAAAGGACTTGGTCACTGTTACTAAAAATAGAAATTACGACCTCACCGCTCTACCGACTTCATTTCTTATCCGATTTTCATGAAACTTCACATATAGGAAAAAACTATTTTATATCTGCTTAGAGCAAACTGCGTACTACACATTATGAAGCCACATAGCTAATTCAAAACGGCACAGAACATCTTAAATGCAAGTTACAATAGCATTCCCAAACCGC
Organism: Melanodrymia brightae; assembly: GCA_032273805.1. Lineage (NCBI taxonomy): Eukaryota > Metazoa > Mollusca > Gastropoda > Neomphalida > Peltospiridae > Melanodrymia > Melanodrymia brightae. The sequence goes on along the minus strand of JAUTCZ010050923.1, from coordinate 7,528 downwards.
GAGGAGATTTGCATAGCGTTTCCGACACCTTGTTTATTATTTAAAACCACCCTATATTATTGCATGGTTAAGATTTGGTACGAGCAACATTATGTTTGGTACACACCCACCTAATGGATCATAACTAGCAGGATGTTTGAAATTCATCTATATATGTATTATTTGAATTTGTATCCAGCATTCCTGAACACATTTTGTTTATGGGAAACAAAACGTATAAAGACTTCCCACCTTCCTTGCATGTGACGCGAAAAAATATGAGACGACTAACGTGTTTGAATACATAAAAATTATTTACTGTTCATACATTAGTTGAAACAAAGCTTGGAACCTACTCTGAGATGAGGATCCCTTGTCTTGTTTGAAATGACGCATGCATTGACAAAACACGCTCTAAAAATGATTATAATATATAGAATTGGGAATTGTATACTTGTATCTGTCGATTCCATGCGCGATTTGTATAATAGTGAATGGACAAAGAACCTTCTAAAAGTGATTATCGATTATAGAATTTGGCAATTTATATACGTATAATTATATTAGGATTCCCAGCTCTGTTTGTGAATGGTAAGAACGATCTGTTGTTTTTCTTTAATACTTCATCAGTAGTTAACAATATGACTTATCATTGCTACAGCTGACGTTTGATGCAAAACAAATACAGTTGATTATTATTCGGCGATTATTTGACGAAACAGACGTATTGTGTTTACGTATTAAAACAAAACACGACGTAATAATTGCTTATAGCTTGAAATTTAAGTTTATAAAGAATACAAATTTTCGAACATTATAGTTTTAGTGGAGATATATATATATTCGTAGGAAGTAAAACGTATTTGTTTTAAGTTTTAAGAGCATTTAAAAGGAAAAAAATGCATTCCCTGTAATATGAGACGAGAGAAAGATAATCCTGACTTGTGTACTGGTATGAGTGTAAATAAAGTTCTGGTTTATTCTGGAAAGGACTATTCCTCCCTCGGGTACATATAAAGGATTATAATCTATACTGCACAACGGTGCCAGCTTATAATATTCCTGGACAGTCAGTAACATCCTTCGCATACTATTACTCGAATCAGTGGCTAATTTGCAGATTATTTCTGGAGGGAGCAAACGTCAACTGGCAGACCATTAGTAAATAAATGAGATTATAAAAAGCGAATTACGTTCATTTTCTTCGCAGGTATGCGTGGTACAAAATGAGCAGCAAATAATACTGGGTAAATGACCTGTAATAAAAATATAAATGGTCACCGGATTCAGGCGCACTTCCTGAAATTATCAATCATGGTACCAAGGTAGGAAACAAATTTTACATTTTCTTGGTAGCCCACCCACTGAGCTACCACTCATCGACATTCTGATAGCCCACCACCACATTCAGAAATCTCCAAAATAGAAAAAAAATTAATGAAATAATATATCCACACTTGTACAAAATTGGTAAAACATACAAGTGGCATAAAAAGTATCACAAATACTCGTTATACAAAGCTTTATAGATATAGTTATTTGGTAGTCCACTGGGCTACCTGCACATGCTAAAGCAATAGCTCTGGAGAAAACATCTGATAGCCCCGGACTACCGGGCATGAGATTTATCCAACCCTATATATATGTACAATTATACATGTACATATAAACTACATTTAAAGTCCTTTCTGTCTGAACGGCCCTATTCTTTGATCCTATATGTAAGTACTTGAGATGGATACAAATGTCTGTTGAGTGCCATACATTGAGCGGTATCTGTACTGTTATGTAGTTTTCTGCTTCATCAAGTCTGATGTGATACAAAGCAACCCGAAGCAGAAGGTACTGATTAGCATTATGATTCTCTAGATTTCTAACACATTTAGAAGTTTTCTTCAAATTCCCGGCTCGAAATTTGATATCAGTTGAGATTTATTCCAATTTTCCTGGGGCCAAGCACAGTGCAGTTACATACCACAGTGGCAGAATGGTTTAACATTCAAATTGAAAAGTCCGTAAGAGCATTTCCGATGCATGTTTGCCACTAGATGTGGGTAATTTATTGAGGCGTAGTAATGAGCAGTGATATTGTGATAATGTGAGAGCGGAATTCTTCACCGATTTACATCGCAGACGAACTTGTAAGCTTTATACTAGGTTTGATCAGATATGTGGAACAAACAGGGTCGTACGTGTAATGGCAACGCGAGGGTGAGAAAAACACTTTCATGTGGTTAACGGGCTGAAGCGGCTGCTTTGTTTTTTCGTTCATGGCTCAGTCTGTGTATTATTTTGTTCTTACCAATTTTCTCCGATATAATTGCAAATGGAGTGAAAAAGAAATGGTTGCTTGCTTAGCACATTCAGAATCTGTTGTCAGGGATCACCATGTAGATGTAGTATTATTAACCAATGGCTCATTTTAAACAAGTTTTAGTATTTAGCTAACAATATTTTGTATAAATTGCCCATTTGAGACAAATAAAACTTTTTTTTTTAAATTTACCAAAAAGAAGAATTGACAAAAGTAAGGCCTGTTTTATGTAACATAGTTATTTCAACCTATGATCTTAAGCATTTGAGAAGAATCATTAGCCACCACATATGCTATTCTTTTTCAATTAATGGCTGGGTGTCTTTTATATACACTTCCCCATATACAGGACCTCACATACCAGTATTTTATATACTAGTCATTGAGCACAAGTTGGAATGAATTAAAAACAACAAAATGTCTACCATGTGGGATTGATCCTGAGATCTTTAGCTGCACTGGGTCAAAGCTCCACCACAGAGCTTAAACCAGGGTTTTATCACCTACAATGTACATGTGTGGAGCTAGATCCTAATATTTAGCACCATTCCCCAAGGGTATCGCATTTTTCCACAAAAAAATTGTTTCCAAAAAATATCTTTTTGCCCGAAAAAATAATCTTTTGTTTTTTGTCATTTTCGTCTTTCCTAGTTTTATCAGACAATTTGCTACATCCATTGTAATGATCTATATTCATTCTGTATGTCTGATTCATCAGAATTCTTTGTAATTTCTGTCTATCCTAGTTTTATGAGACAATATGCTACATCCATTATCATGATATCATCTATATTCATTCTATATGTGTGAATCAGAATTCTTTGTAATTTCAGTCTATGCAACTTTTATCAGACAATATACATGTACTACATCCATTGTAATGATGTATCTTCATTCTATAGGTCTGATTCAGAATTCTGTGTAATTTCTGTCTATCCTAGTTTTATCAAACAATATGATACATCCATTGTCATAATCTATATTCAGTCTATATGTCTGAATCAGAATTCTTTGTAATTTCTGTCTGTCCTAGTTTTATCAGACAATATACTACATCCATTATCATGATCTATATTCATTCTATATGTCTGATGCAGAATTCTTTGTAATTTCAGTCTATCCTAATTTGATCAGACAATGCAATGTATGCTACATCCATTGTCATGATCTATGCTCATTCTGTACATTTGCTTCGCCCGTCTGCTTCAGAATTCCTCCACTGTATTGCCTACACATGTTGTAGGTTTTGAAAGGGAGGACAGCAGCTCAAGCTTTAATTGGGTATGAAATTGATGATTCCACCCTTTGAATCTGTTTCCATGACAAGTTCAACTTGGCCAATATGTGACTAATTTATTTGCCATAAAATCCCAGAGCATTCCTATTCCATTTCATGTGGCTCCTTGCAATTATGTACGTCCCTGTCTGACAGTGAGAAACAAGTTGCCTGACATATTAATGGGCAAACAAATGATGTTTGGTCATTTGAGAGGGGCTGCAAAGGAAATTGAAGAACAGTTAAACATCAATTCGTGCTCTCTGTTTCTGTTTTTAAGAAAAAAATAATTTGATTGCACATTTCATGGTTTAATTTATAAAATGTTGTAGTTTAGTGTTGCATGCAGTGTATGTAAACAGAAAATAATTTCAAAATATTTATTAGTTAAAAAGATTAAGTTTGTTTGTTTGTTTAACAACACCACTGGAACACATCGATTATAAATCAGCGGTAATTGGACATCAGACACATGGCTATGTTGGCACATGGTCTCAGAGGAAACCCGCTGTCACCGCTAACTGGGCTACTTTTCCAAAAAACAGCAAGGGGTCTTTTATGTGCACTATCCCATAGACAGGATAGCACACACCACGGAATTTGACAAATCAGTCGTGTATCACAGGCTGGAACGGAATATAGCCCATAAAATGTTTTGCGCTGTGGAGGATCGATTCCTTGACCCATCCCGCCATAGGCAGACACTCGACCTCTAGACTACATCCCGCCCCTCATTTACTAGTCACTACATATATATTTGTGAATACATTGTGTGTTCTGTTTGATTAGTGTGAAACTGGTAATATTCATGGCTGTAAATTTTCGCTATTTGTATAAAACGATCAACCCGTGATATGTAATTTTCACATTGCACAAACACCATTATTGTCTTTTTAATTGTTATCATTGCATATAATTATTCGTATGATTGTTATTTTCGCAGTTAAAATTGCGAAAATTACACTGGCGAATAATATCCATTTTACAATAAAGTTTATTTGTTTAACAGCGCCTCTGGAACAAATGGATTATAAATCAGCGGTTATTGAATGTCAGACGCACGGTTATATTGACACATGATCAAAATCTGCTTCGAATAATAACAAGGGATCTTTTATGTGCCCTTCCCCACATACAGGATAGCACATACCACAGCCTTTGATAAACCGATCGTGGATCATGGGTTGTAGCATTTTTACAGGCAAATGAATTTGCGTGTAACACGCTTCAATGCGTCATCACGTGATCACTCTTTTCGTGCCAAAATGGTGAGCGGTTCTCTTTAAACAAAGAAACTTTATCCAATCCGAAGAAGGAAACAAGTTAGAAACAGAAACAAAAGTTCTGATTGCTATTGTGGTGTAATATTGTAACACATCTCGGCTCATTACAGATCATTACGGGGTGATTACGACACCACCGTATAACAGTAATGTTTGCTTTTTACATTCAATTGTAGAAAGTTCAATTTCATGGATTATTGGAGAAGTCAGTGACTGTTAAATGGGCTTGTCTTGCATGTGTTTATGTCAGTTGAAACGAGTATTTGAGCACCTAATGTGTGTTCAAACATACCACGAGACCTCACTTGCCTTCATTAACAGTGTGCTAATGTCCTGATAAAGATGGCAGTAAATACATACATGTTTTTTCCCTCTCGATTGTTGTTCATTCTTTATGGAAGGCGAATTCCAGGGTCCATGTTCTTTCCCTCCACATGGGAGAGTTGAGTTCGCAAGTAGAAAGACTTTTTAACGGACTGTGCATAAAACAGCAGCAGATTCGAAAGATCAAAGCCTCACATTGATATCCCCAAAATCATAGGTTTCCCCAGAGCCATGAAACATAGGTGGTCCCTACTCCTCGCCCATTTATTTTTAGGGTATTTTAAGCGATTTGATTTCTTGTAATGGCTTTGTAAGGGCCTTACAGTTGTCTTTCCCTGTACAATGTATAATGCATAATCTATCAAATTTGTTCCGATGGATTTTACATAAAATTATAATATTTAATTACTGAATTTTGAAAATGTAAGCACCTTAAAAATACTCTGGGGAAAGGCCTGAAAATGTTCAAGTTTTATCACTTTATCAGGCAAAGAACATTTACTGTGTTTTAAACAATATTACGGTAATAAAGTTTGTTGGTTTAGGGACTGTGAATAAGTATCAATGTGTTTAACAATCTGAATAAAGTTAGAATTGGGTTGGACCCCATTCCTCCCTTTATAATCCTAACATAAAACATTGATCAACTGTCGACCTATGTTTTTGCATGAAATGCAATCCAAACATGGCTTTTACCCCTCACCCACTTGCGAACGTTGTTCAGATTGTGAAACCCATTGACAATTTATGTATGATAAAATTTTGTTTGCTTAACGACGCTACTGGAACACATAGATTTATGTACGATCCCTAAAGTCTATTTCTTTTGTCTCATCTACCAAAACCATACATACATGTTATGATGTTAATGGTGTAATGATATGCAATGTGTGTGATGTTTTGTCTTTATTATTGTACAGAATGCTGTGATGTCGCAACTTACATTATTTTCATATACATGTATAAAGGACATTTTTTGTTTTCTTTTTGGTATTAGCAGTATAATAAAATAAATAAATAAGGTACAATATTCTATACTGTTCATATTTTGAATTTCTATGGTGATATTTACTTGGAAAATCAGATCGGTCCATGTGGGATAGAAATATCCCACATCCTGTAGGATTCACACATGGGTTATACATGTAATGTTTATCTTACATGTGCGCAGGGTTGGATACATCCCATGCCTGGGCTACTGCATTGGCAAGTTCTGGTAGCTCAGTGGGCTACCAAATAAATATATCAATAGAGCTTTGAATAACAAATATTTTTGATACCTTTTCAACTAGTTGTGCGAATTTTTTTTTACTAACTTTGTACAAATGTGAATATTTGATAACCATTTTTTCATTTTTGGGTTACCTGAATGTGGTGCTGGGCTACCAGAATGTTGATGTGGGGTAGCCCAGTGGGTCACCATTAAAAAGGCAATTTTTTCCAACCCTGATCATGTGTGGGTATGAGAGAATATTCTGTCAGTAATGTGGTCACATTCCGAAATAGGAAAAATGATGCTTCACCATTCCTAAAATTGTAATCTTCTATACATGTACATGTAGGTGTATGTATTATTAATACGATCTGATTTACGTAGGTCGATGTTTGTTTGAAATTACATTTGATCTGACAACCATCAAGTTACCCAGTGTTATATTGCAGTATATTACCGTGTTCTTTTTCACCTCGAGTAATGTGTTTTATTTATTAACGCTTTTCTTTTAAATCGAAGAAAAAATGTCACTGCACAAAATAATGAATACATTATTAACCTGGTCTTTTTGTGTTAGATTTATGCTTGCATAAATTGACAGTAATTTACGTAAGTGCCATCTTCCCCTCAATTATTTCCAAATGACGCTTTTCTTTCTAAAGAATGTAAAGAGTCTTTCTTTTCAAAACGTACTTCGTGGATATCAGCAGTGTTTGAATAAATGTCGGCAATATAGAAATAAAACATTCAGCGAATTAATAGTTAATTGGTGGTAATTTCATGTTACAACTGTGAATGCATTCAAAAGTTTACATAGTTTCCATCGATTAGGTTTGAGATTACTGTAGGAATCATTTTATATCAGGGCTGACATTAAGATCATTAAAAAAACATCACCTTATTCAGTTTGCGAGGCAATTTTGTCAAATATGTATGTAAGGAGTTGTTTTATTGGGCAGCGACACAATGATGAAATGGATGTAGTAACTTTCCATTGTCTTGTCACTCTTCCTGACTTGGGAGCGGGATGTAGATCAGAGGTAGAATGTCCTCCTGTGGCGGGATGGATCGATCCTCCACAGCGCAAAACATTTTTATGGGCTATTTTCCGTTCCAGCCAGTGAAACACGTCTGGTTTA
>JAUTCZ010050912.1:0-11088 GCA_032273805.1 Melanodrymia brightae | reverse complement strand
CTGCTTGAGCGGCCACCTGTATTAAGCAGCCACCTGTCTTAAAGGGTCACCTTAATATTCCACCAAATCATCAATTGCAGTGTATTATGACCTGTATTAAGCAGCCACCTGTCTTAAGAGGCCACTTTTTGTTACTCCCTTAGGTGACCGCTTAAGACAGGTTTGACTGTATCTGAATGACAGGGTTTGCCAAAATATAACCAAACGTAGTTGGCTCCAGGAATGAATAGCGTCTGCGGGTAATATGCCACATTATACACACAAACCTATGATGACACAGGTCTAACCATAGTCATATCAGTAACCGTAAGTGATCGAAACCTTGCTATTTACATTTGCGTCCATAACTAGTCGTAAACTAGACTTAAGATGTTTTGTGAAATTGGCTCCAGGTCTGCATGTAATGGCAGACATGTCAACCCTCTATACCTTTTTTTAAAAACATGTAGGAAGTTTTTCATGTAAAATAAAATGTGACAAAATTAACTTTTATGATTTGTGTATTAAGTCTATCTAATACAAAGCATAAAACGCAACCTAGTGCTACTACATAAAGTATTTTCTTCTAACCTAAATTCAAAGGAAATCTGTAGGACCCTATTGAATTTGTTTTGGGTATCGGTCTGTGAAACTTATATTCAAAACTTTAATATCAATGTGTTCAAACATCTTACTCGAAATACATTGTTTTCGATCTTGCTGTATTTGTTAAATTCATTGTTCTATTTTTACCACCATATTTACAGTATAATTCTTTATAACTTGTAACACATACAAGCATTGACATTATATTATATATATGTTAAACAAGTCAAAATGATCGAGAGAATACAAGTAGGTATACTATTTGTTTTGAGTATTGTTAATATCTACTATTGATGTTTAATTGATCAGGTGACCTTCTGGAAAACTATTGTCATGATGACATTCTGATGAATGTGGCTCGGGTTGCGTTTGCCATCACCATCATGTTGACATATCCAGTGGAGTGCTTTGTTACCAGAGATGTAAGTTCCATCGTAAAGTGTTGAGTTGTCATGTCTGGAGAAATGATTTGTCACTAGAGGGTGGAAAATACCAAATAATAAAGTTCCGGGTCATAGTTGGAGGTGCACCCAACTTTTAGTAGCGCACTTAATGGTCATTAACCAATGTTATTTGCCCCTCAAGACCGAGCTACATGTCCTCGTGGTGCCTATTTTCCCGCCAAAATCCTGAGCGATTCTCTTTAAGAGGAGATTATGCAGCAGTGTTGGTATAAAGTATCCCTACTTTTATTTTGGCATTTAAATAAAACTGTTTTAGTGCACATTTGAACAAATATTTTTTGTTTTTCTCTAGGTTGTAGAAAATGCTGTTTTTCCATCAAACCCAGACCCACCGATGTGGCGCCATGTTACAATTACCCTTCTCATTGTGTTTCTCACAGCTGCTGTTTCCATGGCAACAGACTGCCTCGGAATAGTGTTGGAACTGAATGTAAGACAATTACTGATAGCTTTAATGACAAATATAATAAAGGTATAAATAATATTATACACAAACCACTATTCGTCCTTGAATTCAGTGAAAGGTTACAATCAAGGGTTCTTCTAGCAAAAACACAGATACTGCTTTTTTTTCGCAATAGTTTATCTAGTGTGCGTGAATAGAAAAACCCCACAAGGAGCATAAGAGGGTGGCGTATACACAGTAGTGTGTTTTCAGTTGTTCTGAGTCAAGAGAACCTTAGGCTGGGTTGTTTTTTGTATCCTTGTGCACTAGAAATAATACGCAAACATATTCCAGGGTAAGTATGCTAGCAAAAAGAAATTTATTTCAAATTTGTTTATATATTGCATAATGCTTTTGCTCAGCTATTTCACATATTTGTTTCTATTTGTGACAGAATAATTTATATTTTCAGGGAACAATCGCTGCTGCACCTCTTGCATACATCATCCCCGGATTGAGCGTCATTCGTCTTCGTCAAGAGGCATTTTTGTCGCGGGGAAATATTGCACCAATTCTCGTAACTTTGTTTGGCATCTGTGTGTGTGTCATCGGCTTCATCATGGCCATGGTGAACATGGCAAATGGAGTTACCTGCAGTCACGGGCAAGAATTGCCGTATTGCATCACAAATGCCAACAAAACTGCTCAATTCACGTTCAAGAACCAGACTCATTTTGCTACAAATTCTCATTCACATTTTCCAACATAGTCAATGTATATAGAAGCATAGAGAAGGGATCTAATGGGTCACTAGATGGCCACACGTATGAGCTCTCTGATTGATGATTTACTGCCAAGTATTGATCTTCTTGAATGGGTAAAATCAAAGTGATCTGTATTTGAAACCAGCAGATAAGAGTAAATGTGATAGGAAACTCTTGGTGTGGTATATATTATAGTACAAATGTTAATTTTATGAAGTTCTGTACTGTATGAACACAATTTTTATGATCTACCTGCCTATAATATACATTCTGATGTCCGACACTTCCATATTATAAACTATGATATACATTAAAATTCTTTGTCTTTAACACATAAATCTTCAGATATCCCCAACTATAACAGATACCCATAACTACAATACACAAACTACACTCGCCTTCTGATATCACCAACAATATAGACATTTATTCTGATAACAGTCACTATGGCAAACCATCAAATAACTATACCTTTAGATATCCTACTATAACGGGCCATCAGATTTTCCTAACTTACGAATAATCAGATACCCTGCATTATATGGGAAAATAAAATGTTTACGACTATACATATTGCCAGAATACAACAAACCATCAAATAACTGAAATCATAACCAATATATTCTTTGGTTAACCGACTAGCTTAAGCTCACCAAATACGCTCTACTTTTGCATAAATACACATTCCAAACACTCAACCTGTGTCCATTTCCATGTTCTTTGGCATATTTTACTACTTTGTTGATATGCGGACACGTAAATGTTTTTTAGAGATACTGTCTGTGTTTTGCTGAGAATCTTACAAGATGCCAGCCCTACTGCAATCTGTTTTTATAATAATTAAGGTACCGGTATTAATATGTTTTGTTATTACCGCCAATATTTTAGTTCTTTATCTACGTTTATTTTTATTGATTATATATGTGTAAGGATTTGAACACAAAAAGTGCACTGGATAGGATGTATTATACTTTGATTACTGTAAATCATAAAATATTAGTGACCTTAAAATTTTGTGAAATCCATATAATTGACTTTGAGGAACATAACAATTTAGCAAATTCGGCATATGAAACATTAAACAAAACTTTATTACATACTGCAGTTTCTTTCCGTACTTATTGCTTAATTAATAACAAATTTTATCTTCAGTTACTGTAAAATGGGTAGATTTCTCATTTCCGATATTGTTTGAAAAATGTTTTTGTCTGCTTTTTATCTTTATTATTTTATATAGCCTCATTAATTCACTAATATTTTATGCTCTCTAACATTTCCTGATTTACAGTATATATACACAACTCAATATCGTTTTGGTTTTGTATAGTTTAAATAGTTATAAATGTTAAATTTGTGTGGGTAAAAGAGGTGAAAAGGAACACATTGTTTGTTAAATCTACATTTGAAAACAGTTCGCGACAAGGTGATCATTAGCATTTGTGAACTCTGAAGCTGTTGGACGGGACAGTATAGATATTGAATGTTTGACTTCCCCCAAGTTAGTCACATATTTCTACACCTCTTGACTCTTCCCCATATGTTGAGCATATTGTAGATAAATTTAGTTAAATTGTTACATCTATGTTAATTGTTTAGTAAAGCACCATGTACTATTATTGTAACATTATATAGTCAAATACAAAATGTACCTTTGGTTTTATGATACATGTATTAACGTAATATGAAGATTAATGTGATAGGGGACAAACAAACAAACAACAAGCTGTATAATATTTCTTTATTAAAGATTTTACATTGCAGCAAATAAATAACATGCATACACATGCTTTCATTATTTAGCACTAAATCATAGTATCAAAGTTGTAATATATTATGTAACGTAATTTTGTGATATATATTCTTATTTGTAACTATAACGATCTTTCCTACAGTTTATACATTTCGTTATATACGAATTATGAGTTCAATTGCTGAAAATAAAAACACTGATACAAAGATGAGAGTTCATGGGCGTCATTTTCTGAAGAAAAGTTGGGAAGGCACCATTTGACTAATATTTTTATTGAGCAATCAGATGTCTTTCTGTAGGTGTAGTCTGGTTGCCTGTATGACATACAATACATTACTGCATAGTAATGTGTTATTTATACTAAAAAGTGCGGTGGGGTGGGCATTTACACATTGGTCCCCGCCCCACTCCAAAAAGAGGGGGTGGGGACATGTCCCCCACCAAGTAACGCCCATGAGACAGTTTAAGTGAAATAAATTTTATTTGTAACTGGCCCCTGCTGGTATTACGGGTACTAATCTATATTACAAAACATTGACATGGCTAAATGTGTATCTCTGCACAAGGCAAAGTTGAAGGGAAATTGCAACAAAGTAATATATTGATCAGTACCTGAGCATTCCTCTACTTAAATATCTGCTGTACCTTATCACAATTCAAATAAACCTGATCTCATTGAATGTGTATATTACCAAGCTAATTATATTAAGGTATGAGAGTTATACATGTAGGATAGATTAATTATGAACAGTAGTTGTTATCAGGGAAGGATTATGTTAAGTTGATGTATAATTGATTAATTATTATGTTAACTTGTGTGGGATTGATTGATTGGATTAATAATGTTAACTGGGTTATGTTTATAGGAGTCATTGATTAATTATGTTAATTTACAGGTGTCATTGATCGATTATGTTAAGATGGTATGGCCTATAATAGGATTGATTAAATTAATTATGTTATTTTGATAGAAGGGATGGTTAGGATGATGTGCAGGATTAAATACTGCCATTGACTTGTATTAATATTATTTACAAATTGCTCACGTTTTGCCATGTACCATTCCCAAAATCATGTACACAAAACAAAATTTAGGGTTATATAATGTATTTTCTGAATCTCATGAAATATTAGTTATGAATGTGGTATTTCAAGAGCTAGCTTAATAATACCGTATTTTATAGTGGAAGTATTAGTGTTATTTTCACTCTAGTGAAGATATACATGTACATGTATATATGCCACTATTGTCACTGCTCTCCTACACTGTAACATATACCTGGGCACGAGCATTGGTTTCAGGTTGTTCAATACTATAATGATATACATGTATCATCTATTATCTAGATTTGAATCAAAGTATCCAAATTGATAAATACTTGTAAAACACTTGCATTAGATTTATGTCGTGTGGGCTTTGTATTTTCATTGAAATACCGTATAGATATTTAACTGAGTGGATGCATGCCAGTGAATATCGGAAACAAAACCTTTGTATCTTATACTGTGTGCATACACAATGATAAAGATATGTTATAATTGGAACATCAACTTGTTCAATAGTTATTTATATTTTAGTTACTAAAATGTGTATTATACCTATATGATTTGCTCAATCATGTTATGTACATTATACAATTTTATTGTTTGGCAATTCAAATATTAAATATTATTTGTTTTGTTGGCAATTGAACTTTCTTTCTGTTACATGTACACATATTTTAATAATGTGATAAACTTAAGTTTAAAGTTGTATTTTGAGGATGTAGTCTTAACTGATAATTTGAAATAAATAAGACTAAAAATATCCGTTGGATAATAATAGTATGGCTTTTTATATATATTTTATATATCGGTATATATACATTTTATTTCAGTCACTGACCAAAAATATAACTTTTGAGATCACGTGATATACACTTCCGAATTAATTTATTTTGATAAGCTTGTGCATCGTAGACTTGAAATTTGTTAATCTCAATACAATAAATGTCTTCACTTTAACTTGTAAACATACATATCTATTTCTGAGTTAAATAGAGTGCCATTCCAGAGGCAATTTATTTTTCATTATGTAGGATTGCAGGACAAATAAAATAACTGGTTGCTGTCTTAAGATATCGGCTTCTTTATTCTGCTCAGGTCAAATGGTGAATGCCACCAGCAAAGCCTCGCAGCATTCGCCATTCTAACCTTCACAGGACAAAGCTGATATCTTAAGACAGTAACCAGTTATTCTCTATGTGTTACTAGTCTCTTTTAGTTTTTGGATCAGACAGTAGAATTATTCAGACTTTAGATAAATTCTATATACATGTAGATGTTGGCAAACAACAGAGAATGTTCTCTTTGCTCTGTATTGTTTATTGACTGTGATATTTGTGTATACCCAGTAATCATAAAAAGCATAATGATTAATATAGAAAATATATATAGAATATATATAAATCAATGATGATGAAAGGATCTGTGGCTCTTCCCATTATCTTTCAAAAAGGAAGATTAGTGTTATAAATTTGCCATAAAAAATTTAAATCTTGAATGAAACAAACACAATGTAAAATATTACAGTCATTCCTGCAACACGTTCTATGATTTGCACTCTCTCCATTTACTAGATTTGTGCTGATTTCAGTTATCTGCCCTTGGTCTGACCATAACTTTAAAACTGAATTGTTCTCCAATACTTGCCTCCATTGTATATTATTTGTTCTACTTGTGCAAAGTAAAACACATACATACAAAAGCTGCCGCAGCCTTTTGACTTTGAAAAAAAATGTAGTAAAATATTTCTTTTTGAGATTGGAATAATTAAAGGCTGATGAGATTTTTTTCCTCTTTAATATTTTTGAATAATTTAGATATTTCCTATGCCCATTAATTATGGGTAACCACATATTTTTGAAAGAAATCACGTGACTTTATATTCGTGAATCTCAAAAAATCTATTCATATCATTGTTTAGTAGATACATTTTTTGGCCATTTTTATTTTTTTATGCACATTTATCTTTCTGATGCCTTTGATCAATTGGTTTGTAATATGTTGTGTATTGTGATCAGCTTTGTTTTTCAGTTTATACCTCATCAAAAAGAAGTCACATTTACATGTCTAAGAGAGGTATATATATATATATATATATACATAATTTGTTTTGTGTGATATACAGTTCAATATATATGGCTCATTATGAACTAATTATATGATCTATTTGTTACAACATTGTTTTTTGTACATAATTATAGCATTGTTTACCAAATCATGAGCTGGCATATGTTTATTTATTTGTTTATTGTGCAATGCTTATTGTTAAGTGATTAATATATGAATTGATACATGTATTCTGAAACTAATAAATCTTGTTATTTACATGTATTTGTTAGTGTACGAATACTACAGCCTGGATTTAATACAGAAGTAGATTAAATATAATGATACCACTGAGGTAAAGCACATTGAATAATTAATCATTTGCTTCCAAATATGGTAATTGTGGAACAAAAATGGTTGTTCTATAAGGCAATTATCACTGATGTCATTGTACACACAATAACTTGTTTTAGCAAATACTTTGATAGGAAATTGAATAAAAAAACACTTATGGGAACAAGTGGGAGTTGAACCTACTGCATCAATTTGCATGGCACTTGCATGTCCAACACCAAAACACTTGGCCAAATCAGTCATTCGTAAAAGGAATGCCAGCAATGGGTTCAAAGGCAATGTAATACATAATATCATAAGGAATTTGTTCAAGTGCAACTGGGTTTTTGGTGCACTCTGGGACTTCAATCAACAAGCAGAAAGATTGCAACCAATATTTGTAAAATGATTTTGACTAAAGCATGGAGGATAACTAAAATCATTAGGGTGTCGACTACAAACACTACATACAATAAAAAGTGATAGATTTATGTTTTTGTTACTCTGAGGTTAAAAAAGGTAGATGCAAAATTCCAAAAGCTGGATGCATAAGAGTTAAAAAATACATACATTTTTGCTATTTAGGGTTAAATCCTGGCTAGGCCTGACTTACTAGCATTAAAGTGTCAATGAATGAATATTAAAACAATCACTTGTGATTAATGTTTAAAAAGTGTATTGCCAATACATATCTTGGCTTGAAAGAGAGATGACATCCTATAAAACAAGAGCATGTAACTAAATAAGGCCATCAATTTTCTATAAGGTAAGATAAAGTTTTGTTTGTTTAATGACATCACTGGATAAAGATAAAGTTTGTTGAACGACACCTGAAACACATTGGTCATTGATCAGCGGTTATTGGACGTCCGATGCACTGTTGTATCGACATTTGGTCACAGAGAAAACCTGCTGCCACAACGTAGGCTACTCTTCTTCAAATAATAGCAAGGGATTTTTTATGTGCACTTTCCCAGAGGATAGCACATACAATGGCCTTTGATAGACCAGTCGAGGGTCACTGGATTGAATTGGAAATAACCCAACGGGTCCACTGACGCGTACCAATCCTTCAACCCATCGAACCTCTGGCAGACGCTCTTAATTTGCACTACATTCCGCTCCCTTCAATGTTGTAAGATGCAAGTGTTTTTATATAACGAGTGTTGAGTAAAAACCAGGAAGAACACACAGATGGCAAGAAAGTTGGAAGTGGCTGTCATTACATGCTACACCGGATTATAGAGAAGCATTAAAACAAGTAAATTAAATTATTCTACAGGTAACTGGTGTCAAGAGTTTTTTGATGTAAATAATTTAACTTTCTGTGATTTGATGGATGCAGGTCCATACAGTTTGTTAGCACGTTTCAAGAAAGCGTTCACCATTGTCTTTACAACTTCATCAAAAAAGAGATGAGAGAGTTGTGAATGAAGAACCGAGTGGAATTCAAACACGAGCTGAAACAAGATAAAGAACGATAATGAGATATTGAATTACATGTATGTCACAGTGAATGAACGTTTTGTATGTAACGGATATTAAAGTTACAATCTCAAAGTTATTATTCCAAACTAAACATTTGTTTATAATACCGTAATGTATTTATCAAATGACTAGCAAACAATTTAAAATATTCAGTCCGAGAAAATATATTCTATTCAGGGTGCAATTTGTTTTTAAAATTGTGATTAGGATTTGTTTTTAACTGGATGGGGAATGGAAAAGCAACTACTGGAATTTGATTAGCACTTATATAAAATGAGTAATAATATTGCATCGCGATCCCAAGATTTTGCATTGCTTTTGGTGATACGAACCCGGTCATTTTGCAGCCTCATTTACTATAGCACAACATTTCTTTAAACATTGTCAGCCACTGTTTAATTTTTTTTATTATTTGATTACAATTTTTTTTTGTGGGAGAGACACACATTTTTACAAGGGAGACAACTTGTCTTAGTTTTGTTCTCAAACATCATTTGCACTCAAAACATACAAATTTCCCGCAGCTATGACAATTCCTTTTTTCTCCACTAAAAAACCGTAAACAAAAATTTGTTTGGTCCAAGATGTACAGGTAATTTTTATATATTATATAAACATTCCAAAGAGACTGAAATTTCAATAGAACATTTCCTTCATTAGGCAAGAAAGATAAGATAGCTTGTTTAATGATTCTAAGTACTGGAGCACATTGATTAATGCAGTTGTCCGTCTCTGCATAATGCAAAATCTATCAAATGTTGATATGGAGGGTCCAGAGATACATAATATGCAAAAATATTTTGTGGGTATTCCAGTGCAAGGTTCACCACCTCGGCTGCCGGACTATTTGTACTCATGGATATTACATAAAATTATAAGATTGTTGCTGTATTTTGAAAATGTGAAAATCTTTAAAATGTCCTGGGGAAAGGTATTGTACATGCATTTTCATGTCGGTTTTTCATCACAAGTATTCAAGTCTTAAACAAACATTTGAGTAACAATGAAGCGATTTTGAACTGACAGAATCACCATGTGTTAGATGTTTGTTTTCACAATGTTGACATACACCTGCTAACTTCATTCACAAAGCTGGGAGTTAACCATGTGGGAAAATTCACTCAATATAATACAACTCAATCTTAATTAATTCACTTTATTGGCAAATAACTGAAATGTAGAGTTGTAAGGTCATGACTGGAATGATTAATTATAACATACATGTATGTTGCTTAAAATTAAAAATGGCAAAAATTAAAAAGAAACGGTGCTTTAATTTTTGTTTGTAGAAACTCAGTTTGTTTGGACTTTTTGAGACAGTATGTTTCCATACTAAAAAGCAATAAAATTGTTAGTTAATATACCTCCAATTTTGTATTGCTAGTTGATGAAAAAATACGGGAAGGAAGTGATCTCTATTACATGTGTATAAAATAGTTATTTATAAAGAAACGTTTTTTGAAACCACCACACGTTTGTACATGTAGATTTGGCATAAAAATACAATTCTTTGGGAATTAAGCACATAATGAAGATTTTATTATCAGCTATGATGTTTTTGTTTACAATAACTTATATGTAACCTCTGTGTGTAAACCCTTATTAACATCTGAGGCATGTTCAGAGAAGAGATATATCACGAAATCTTGCGTGTAATTTAACTGGTACCAATCATGTTCTATCATATCACATTCATTTAATATTTGGTACAAAAACCAGTCCACCGAGTATTTGCGATATATTTGTTCTCTGACCACACACCTGGATTCAGTGAATACTCAGGTTGTATAGGCTATTTGTACTTTCACGTCTGACCAATGACTCAGTCTGCAGTCTCACCAATGACTCAGTCTGCATATATAATTGGCAGTTGTTAAGCATCATCAGATTAAATATAGAACTGCACACAAAAATCAACAAATACTATAACTTGTGAACATGACGAGTTAGAAATGACCTTAAATACAATCACAAGGATAGAATGATTATCTTATATGGCTTTTGATGAACACTTGGAAATGGAATAAATAAACGGGCGATAAAGATAAAGTTTGTTTGTTTCACGATCCCTCTGAAACACATTAATTATTCATCAGTGGTTATGGAATGGGACGTAGCTCAGAGGTAGAATGTCCGCCTGTGGCGGGATGGATCAAGAGATCGATCCTCCACAGCGCAAAACATTTTTATGGGCTATTTTCCGTTCCAGCCAGTGAAACACGTCTGGTT
>JAUTCZ010050901.1:0-11088 GCA_032273805.1 Melanodrymia brightae | reverse complement strand
ACAGACACTGCTGATTGGGGCATGCCCACAAGTATTCCCCAACTAAACCACCAGGATCCCTTCATCCAGGCATACGGGTTGCACATCACGGCAAACAAGGCGCCACGACCATAACATAAGGTTATGGGAATGGGAGTTGTGCTGCATTAGCCATTCCCATGGAAAAACCATGGGGATGTTACACCCCTGCACCACGTTGAGGTTCAGCACACGCAGTGAGTGTTTATATGCACTTTCCCACAGACAGACTAACATATGCCACAGTCTTTGGTGTAATAATCGTGGATCACTGGTTGGAACAGGAAAGAAATCAATCTAAGGAGAATCGATCCTTCAACCTCAGACTGAAGCTCTGCCGCTTAGCTTAATAATACCGCTTTCCACCAGAAAATTGCTTCTACTGAGATTGAGAACTTCAGTGTGGCATGCACTAGGAAAGGTTTGCTCGAAACATCACTTGTCAACCAACACAGTATTATTACTTCAGTGTCAAATCAATAGAGATATATTCAATATGGTGCAGGTTATTGCTAAAAGTTTAAATGAAAATTGGATTATTGAAAATGTGCTATTGATTCAGTGTTTATTTTTGTATGTTGATATTTTGTGACTGATACTTTCCTTTATTTCAGCGGAATATTACAAATCGAAACATGTACAGCACACGCGCCATGATCATCCCGGAAAAATCTCCCCGAAACCAGACCGAGATGAATGTGTAGAAAACCCCACGCCCAGCAGTTCCACAGAGCACATACACCACATGAACGGCTCTCCTGTGTCCAATAACAAGCATCTTAACATGTACCTGGCTCCACCCTCATCGTCATCCAATCAAACACAGCCTATTATAGTTCTGCAGGAACCTCCAATCGTTAACCATTCCGAAATTAAACCCGCGCCATCTCAGCCAATAATGAATGCTCGGACACGTCATCAAAAGATATTGCAACGTCAAATGTCTGACAATCAGTTGTCTCCCTTTACGTTAACGAACGAACGTCTGGAGGCGATTGTTATCCATGACGCGGTGCCACGTCACGTGAGACCAATACGTGATGGGCACGAAGGAAGCATGGAGTCTCTGTCGGACACTGACGAGCATGTTGGCAAATCATAAGCTGGTGAAAAGATATTCCAATTAGTGTTTGATCCAAAGGGACTGGCCCCTATAATGTACAAACGTTTGTAATGTAGATTTTGTTACAACTATAAACAAAAAACATTCACTGACGTTAGAGACCGTTCATAAAATTAATGCCAATGTATTTCACAATCCGAACAAACTGATGATTCGTTTGATCCCCTTCCTCACTCCCCTTCTAATTCCAACATAAAACATTGATCCAACAGTGAACCGATATTTTTACATAGAAAGCAATACAAACTTGGCTTTTACTCCCAACCCTCCCACTCCATCCGAACTGTTTTCGGATTGAGAAAAACATTGACGTTGATGCACGGTCCCTTATATCGGATGTATTTCCTTCGTAGTGTGAAAGAAAACGTCTGTAATAATGAACATGACGAAGTGGCTTACATGTTGTAATTTTGTGTTTCACATTGTGAAATGAAATGCAACTTTTAGGACCTAATGAATAAAACCGCATACGATTCAATAATAACTTGTCGGAAGATATGGCTTGCATAAAATGTGATAGTATTACATCTGTTGTATGACCTACATGTAGTATTATCTCTTCAAGAAATACAACTTCAGTTATTCTTGATTAGTCAACGTAACCGTTATCTATTCGGATCAACCAATAAACGAGACAGTACTAACGGTGACGTCAGTGCGTTTATGGTTTGAACCCTGGTTGATAAAAAAAAGGTATATTCATCATCGGAATTAACCTTTAACTTGTGTTGATAAAATTCTATTTAAGACACTTTGGGAGTATCCTCTATTTATCACACGGATTGTATAGGAAATATTTTGTACTTTAAGGGCATTTTACTATCCTTGTGTTACGATTCTTATTATCATGCTGAGTTTTAATGATGTGAAATATTCGATGTTATTCAATAATGGTATTTTCCCCTTTGTTTGATTGCATCTGTGGCTGTTGAAGGGAAACTAAAACGGCATAATTGTTGGAAATAATATCAGATTTGTTGTTCTTTTTTTACTCCAGTAATAGTCTTCAAATATGTTCATGTATATGGTTATTGTTTACTTGTTTATTTTCTTTTGGTAAACATTCTTTTTTTTCTTTTTTTTTAAATACCAGTACATGGTCGTATGTAGGTATGATTTTGATCAGGATGACATATATTTTCGTCAGTCTTGTATCTGCGTAGTATGTTACACGAGTAAGTGAGATATACATTTTCCTCATAATTTGAACTGTGATAGATAATAATGTATTGTGCTTGGAATAACCCTGCACGAGCTGTATAGCTGTATACTTTCGACCAATCCACTTAGAGCTTGGTTTGTAGCTGTGTGTAACTTTTTATGACGTCATAGTGATATGCTGTCTTTTAATGAATAGGGGGAATATTGATAAGCAGAGTTCATAAGCAGTCACGGTCAGTCTCGATAATCTAGACCATTGTTTTATCTAAAATTCCGCTGTTTTGACTAACCTTAAAAAATGACACGCTGTGAATAAATTTGGAAATGACGTCGTTATTGACATTTAGAAACCACGCCAGTATTGACTACTCACGGCCATTTTATCAGAATTACTTGCAGAAACATTTATATAAGTCTAGTTTAAGTACACAAAATACTTAATAATAGAAACAGAAATAAATACATTAAAAAACGTTAACATTTTAAACAGGTATTTCATTAAACAAACTTGTAATAGTAATAATATTATTATTGCATCTCTAATTCGCATTATGTTCCACAATAACATGTGACACTTCTGACCGTGGCTGCTTGCGGCGCCATCTGTCGGATTAGTTCTTAATGTCCCCCATTGTTCTATAAATTTTGTTTATGGATATATATTTTTGCACGTTCGTCAGGAGAAATAGTGACTTGGTATTAGTATTGAGAATTGTTTAAAAAGCAGGACATTTGTATTATTGCTATTTACAATGACCGTTTGTAATCTGACCTTCGTAATCTAACACTACTTACCCATTTTCACAAAACAGGCGTTTTGCAACATACGAAGTATGCATCTGTGGCGATAACTACAATTGTTGAGAATTACGTTGTTGTAAATTTCACTGTTTGTTTTTATGCACTAAAGATTTTGACAGTGATGAACGCACGTGTTGAATAGATATTTCACAAACTCGTTTCATTTATCACCTATTTCGTCCTTCTAATTTTTGTCTTTTTCTGTTATTTATGTCTTGGTTTCATGAGGTTGTAAAACATCACAATTTATAATAGAGAATACTAAATGAGATAAAATGAAGTTTCCTTAAGAAACAACGAAGTTTCATAAGAAATGACGAGTTTCCATAAAAAACTGTGTCAAAACGAGTTTACAATCGTTTAACACGAACGAAAGAGATTGATTGTACGATGGAAAACACACGATTTGTAAATATAAAAAAGGTTATATATTTGAACGAATATAGTATTCTATTTATTACAATGCGCCACTTTATTAAAACAATTACAAAAGGAGAAATGAACAAATAGAAATATCATCTGCTGTGTAGAATACAATAAAAAATATCACGTCTAGAGAATTCTAAATGAATAAACGTTACATGTGTATCTAGCAAAGGAGAGTTGGCTACATTTTAAGCAACCGCTGTAAGATTTGATCTCTATACGGACACGAGTGTAGATTTTCTATTTTTTACAAACGCTAAAAAAACCCACAATTAACACAAATGTTACAAAAAATATGTTGTGGAATGTGGCTAGGAGTCGCGTGTTGTCAAACGATATTCTGTGTCGTACAACGTTGAATTAAGAATGCTGATTTCGTACGATTTGAACGACTGACAACCCAGAAATATCGTTTGCGTGACGCCTTATCTTACAAGTCGGTATCAGAGTTGGTAGTCGGACAAACCATTTGGAAATGGTCCAAACAGTAAATACGAACACGCACGAATGCAAAATAATTCCTCTGTGAAAATAATCACAATGCATATTTAATATCGAGTATAATAATATTAAGTTACTATGGATCATTCAATCACAAGTCTTAAAAAGTCGTCTGTCGTGCTGATATGATCCATGTTAGACCACAAATCTCACATGGGGTTCTTTCAAATGGATTGGGTTAGGTTGGGTCATTTTTGGTGTGCTTCCATCAGAAAACTGTTCAGGCACAACCTCTGACTTCGCCAGAGAGTTCTGTCCACGATAAGGTTCAAACGGGTGTGTAACAAATCTCATTTAGTATTCTCTATGTATTTTATCATTGCACGTGATTGGTTTGTCGAATTATGTGCTATGAAGAACTTTATGAATTGAAGATACTGTTTTCGCAACAACGAAGGTGAAATAAGAAGTTAAAACTGTTGGTTTTAAGGTGCTGTATTTCCTGCTTGTCTCTCTCAAAGATATCGTGTATAATTTATGTGAACCATTAAAGAAATTACAAGACAATAGCTCGTCTTGGTGTTTGTTTTTGTATGATTGCAGTATGTTGTGGTATTCATCACAGCCCGCATATGGATTATGACATTTTATGAGGTGGGTTTAGGGGTAGAGAGCGGTTGAACGGATTTGTTCTGAAAACTGACAGAACAAAATTAAGCTTTTCCCTTGGAAAATGAAAAACAAAATCGAACTTTGCACTAAATATGTAAAAATATTCATTTGTGACACTTAAATATAAAATAAAGAATCTCTTGCCCAGAAAATGTTACGGGTTCCTACCGGTCGGTTGGACGGCGAGATCTCTGGTTCGTAGGCCTACGCCTAACAAGACTAATCAGTAGTCTGAATTAAAGCTATACTGAGTTTTAAGAAGGATGCCACACTACATGTACGTATGTATTTTTATTTATAAAAGTTAACATCCATCTATATTTTATTACTTATGATATCATTAAATGTATATATATATATATCCAATGCGTAGTATAGCTTAATATGATCATTGGATTTTTTCCTACAATAATTTAGTACGATATAAATAATTATTTTAGACATAGGATATACATGTACATGTATTTATATTGTAAGCAATAAGATAATATAGGTAAATGTTAATTGTATTATTAATCTAAAAAATACTATATTATCCAGAAACATGCTACAAATAGCATTAACTGCGCACGTACGGTGGCATCCATCTTCAAACTCTGTGTACGTGGTGACAGTGTTTTTAAAAAGCAATTCTGAATGAACTTCACTTATCGGTCATCTCACATAACAAGACTTCCTGGATTATATCTACCTTCGATGGTTTATTCCTTTCAGTATATGCTGGCTTAATGTGACCACAAGAGTAGAAATATTAAACATTAATGCGGACTGGTTAATCTACAAGTTGATAAATCTCAGTGGAAATTGAAGGAATGTTTGAATGCATAATATGCATGAGATCCTCTTCTAATGCTAGAACAGTTCTGCCGTGCTCTGACAAAATGACGTAAGTGACCATTTTTAAATTCTGAGAAAATGTTTAATCATTTTACACGTATCTGATTCAGTTTTAAAAGTTAGACTCCAGTTTTTTGCAATTGCCTATATATATATGGAAGGGTATTATAACAATACCTGTCTCAATCAATAATTAAGCTTATTTTAATTGGTAGTGTTACATACGCCGTTTTGTCGTTTTAAAAGAATACGAAATCACAATGTAATAATATGATAAAACGCAGCTTGTATTTCTTTGCCACGTGACGAATTTACTAGCGGTTTCATACGTCGACGACATATACGTCCTTTTGTCAAAGTAAAACACCATTGTTTTTATACGTCTTTACGTCAGTGTATTATTTCCATAACTAGCGTTCAAATTAACTCGACGCTCGCACAAGATATGAGACATACATGTACGTCCACTGTTATGATAGACCTTTATTTTATATTTTTAGAAAATTGTCACTTGCGCCCTTTTGTCAGAGTACGGCAGAATTGTAGAACGTTCACCTGAGTTGTTAGTTCGAAGGATCGATCCTCGGCAGTAAATTAGTTTGTTTTGTTTTTTTACCGTTCTTTTCCATGGCATACTATTATTGTTACAGGTCTTTTTTAAGGCACTTATATTTTCAAAATTCATCAATAATATTATAATTTTATGTAAAATCCATGAGTACAAACTTTATAGATTAAGTATTATACACTGTACAGGGACAAACAACTGAATTAAGTCCCTTACAAAGCAGTTACATTAAATCAATGCGCTTACAATTCCCTTAAAATAAATCAAAGTGCTTAGTAAAACAGGTAAGGAGTAGCCCCCCCCCCCCTCCTTCGACTCCTTATGGATATGGGTAAACCTGTCGTTATTCAAAAGGAGCAAGACGTTGATGAGCGAAAAGCGTCAGTCAGAGGTTCGAGACGTCGAAGGATCGATCTTTCTCAAACTAATTGAATTATTTCCCGTTTCAACTAGTAAGAGAGGACTGGTTCAGAGGTCACGGTGTGGGAAAGTGCACATAAAATACCTCTTGCTGTCATTTCGTAAGAGTAGCCAATGTGATGGTAACTGGTTTCTTCTGATAATATGGCGACATAACTATTTAATCAATGTGCATTTTGTAGTCACTAGAAAGCTGTTATTTGCCGAGAAATGATAAGAACTTGAAAACACCAGACAATTCCATTGTTTAGATTGTTAAAATGTAGTTTATGCACAAACTTCAAACTATTTTACTTTGTAAGTCAATGATTAAAGGCATAAATACTAGTTTTAAGACGAATGCCACCGTGCCTGCACTGCTAATGCCATTTGCAATATTTCTGGCTAATGTATATTTATTATTAAAATTAACATCTTATTGCTGACAATAATGAATAATTATAATTATGTACAGTGTATATCTAAATGGCAACAATAGCCGATGTTTAATTTGGCCAATCATTTGTCTCGTTACAAATTATTCCTCTACATATTATTGAAGACGTGTCCTTTGATCTAAAATTCATATACACAAAATTAATGTTGTCAACAACGGAAGTGTTCCTTCGTTTTAATGATTAGCTTTTAACGAAAATAATCAATAATATTATAAAGGACATGATTGGGTTATGTAAAGGGAGATATTCAAATTGTCAATATTTACTTTTCATCACAAAAGTATTTTCCCTTGATACATGTGTAGTATACGATGCCGTGAGTATATTTATCTATTTCCTAAGTAAACGTCTCTGCATGTCCAGCTAATCACTTGATGAGTTCGAGTATTCATCTGAGAATCGTGAGGTCAAAGGATGCATCCTACTAAGTAGGGTTTTTATAGTTCCAACATATAAATCATAGGATGAATCAGAATGAGAATAATTTATTCGCCAAAGCCTGTATGGCTATAAGGTATAATATATACATCAATAATTATTACATATACAATACACAATACTATACAATATAAATTAATATAATACAATGGGTGCATATACATAAATACATACATACATAATGTGAAGGTTTAAATACAAAGGTACAAAAACTGTGCATAGGACAAACACTACATAATACTATTGTTCATGAAACTTTCTCTTCTTAAAAACGACTTGTATTTCCCAAGATTGCGTAGTTTTAATATTTTCGGATGGTAAAAGTTTAATTAACTTAAAAACAGGTCGGGAGTAAAAATATTTGTTAATGAATTTAATCCTTAGATTATGATAAAAAGGGCAATTTAGTATAAAATGAAATTCATCCTCAATTACTTGATGAGTACACATTTTACATAGTCTTTCGTCTCTTAGGATATCACGGTGTCTTCCAACTTCAATTAAAAGGCAATGATCAGACAAGCCTATTTAAGAAATAAGTTTGTTGTATGAAAATTCTAAATGTTTCTTCAGATGATATTTAATATTATGAATAGGGTTTAGATATTGGTATATAAATCCTTTTGATGACGACTAATATGCAATGGTCTCCCCACTTTTTAGTATAAATAACATCTCTTTTTTGGAGAATGAACGAAGTAAACTTCGTTTTCGAAATAAGTATATTGAAAGAAAAAAAAATTGGAACGTTTCACGAATTTGCGTATCATCCTTGCGCAGAGTCCAGTTACTTGTGTCTGGAATTTACTGGATTAGATGGTTCAAAAGTCGTTTTATTTCGTGATAATCTACAAGGTAAGCAACGTTACCGTTGTAAACAAAACTTTTATTATAACTGTTTGTAGAATATACAGGTAGTACTCTATAACCATGCAGCCCCACAGCCAGGAATTTAAAAAAAGAGGGGGGGGGGGGGTGGTCGTTTAGGCTTATAGTTAGGCACGAATTGCCTCAAACGAGGGTGCGATATAAAAAAAAAAGTTACCGGTAGGGGGTGTCGAGGAGTTGGGAGGTTTGAAGTTTTTCTTTTGGATATCATTTTTTTACTTTTAGGTATGGATCATGACAAAGTTCTGTCGTTTCACCAATGGAACATTGAAGTTGGACTATACGGACGAAGCTAGGCTGGTGGCTAAAACTAACAGAGCTAGGGCAGTGCCAAACTGTGTGCCTCCAGCTACTGTAAAGAACAATGCAGTCGAGAAAGTTCGCCGACAGGGAGGAGATGTCCTAGATGAATTGATTGTTCTTGGACAGCATTGCCTTCAATTCGGTGCATACGACGGGCAGACTTTTCGATGGATGCTGGAGAATGGTCTTGGCTATGCAGCATGGTTTGTCGACAGCCTGAGACTGGAAAAGCCATCCAACTCGCCCCTCAGTGACAACAAATTCAATTTTAAGAGATGCGTTGAATCGTTTAAAGAAAGTAGGGAGGCAGTGGAGAAGAAGATATCGGAGACTCTTTCCCAGGTGCAGCAGGCGACATCAACACAACTGTGTCCATCAGCATCGCCTTTCTCCTCCCTGCTGATTGGACGGAATCGAAGTTGAAGGTCCACCATTTCTCTATAATGTTGAAATGTTTGTTGTGATTATTTTTGCAGTTGTTTCTCAGTCACATCACCATCCACTTCGTCAAAACAACACGAAGAGTTGAGATGGTGAACTAGTCACGTGTGTTGTAGAGCTTGAGAGTATGCAGTTGCCAAGCCCAGTCTCGAAAGCCTCTCCCCAGTTACTGGGTAAATTTACTTAATATTTCATCTAATTAAAGTTTGTTTTATCTTCTTTCCCCGTCCCCCAATTTATTATCCATTGGTAAATATACTTTAAAATTACCATTTTGGAGGAAAACAATATTGGTTTTATTTCGTTGCGTTTATTTTGATTATGGAATACGGTTTAGTCATTCAGATTTATGACAAAAGCAATATATCTATAAAAATTATATTTCTTCTATTTTATTAGTAAAACGTGGACACCCTGTATTTTGGTAAGTAAAGTGGGTGTGAATGTATAATTTCCATTCACTGTGCTTTATACGAGGTATGATAAATACATATCCTTATGATTAGATTATATTACAGTATTCTAAAGGAATTTATTAATATCAGTAGATGTAAGACATTAACATCCACAAATAAACATACAATAGTTTTGAAACACTTCACTGAATTTTTTTTGACAAGGAACGTGTTACCATATATGTATTATCAACATATCACTTTCATGTTCATAAAAACGAAAATGTTCTTAAAGTTTCATGTTAAAACTCTCCAATGCAACTACAGAACTATTTCAGAGGAGATTAGAGGAACTGATTTTTCCGTTTCAGAATTTTACAAATTCCGTTTTTTCCCCCGTTTCAGTATTAAATAAATTCCGTTTTTGTTCCATTCACAAACGCTGTAATTAATTGCTGGCATAAAATATATAAATATGCAAAAACAAACTTGTGAGTACGCCACGACACAGACTTCGGACATTTTCGGTTTTCTGTGTGATATGATCCGGAAAATAATTACAACCGATCACACTATATATAAACCACTTCCCGTGTATCATTTATTTTGAACAAAGCCTGTCACACAATATGCAAACACCGCATTCCTTTGTGAGATCGGAAATATGGCAATGCCACAAATGTTTAAAATTAATAGGCAAACATAATATAAAAAAAATTTCACTTGAGTAAATATCGGAAAAATTTAACTCCGTGTTCGGTTTCTCCCGTTAAATCGACGGGAATAAGCGAAGAAAACACGACTGGTAAAACGTCTCGATACGCTACATTAAACATTTGGCGTAACATACAATGGCACAGGCAGATATAGGTGTCTATAATTTCTAGTTCGAAACGCACTATTTAAAGGTAAATAGTGTTTTGGAAAAAAATCGGAAATTTCGTTTCAAATAAGTATTTCCGCGATTCCACAATCGCGGAAAATCAGTGCCTCTAGGAGATATTAAATTAAAAATTGGAGAAAATGGAAATTAAAATACATTTATGGTAACGTTTACATGTACGATGGGTTTCTAAAATAAAACGGTCAGTATTCAATGGCTGCTATTAAACAGGAAGTTTTATTGACAATACAGAAACTACAAATTTAAATTTTATCAACTTTCAGAATAACATCGATAACGACGAACAAACAAAAAACCGTAATTACCGATTTGCAAATAATAAGACACACACTATACTCTATGTACACACACTATACTATACTCTTTGTACACACACACACACTATATGTCATGTACATATAGTATACTGTGTGTACATAGAGTATAGTGCATCTACATACTGTATATGGTACATCAGACCTTCAGTTTTAAGGAGTGCGCTCGCGCACCATCGCGCTCGTGAATTTTGTCTGACGGGTGTTGCCGGTTTGCTAATTACAAATTAAACCGTTCGTTTTTTAACAATTCATTTTAATATGAGATCACGTGTACAAGTTGCCAACAATCGGAACCCTTTTTCTATTACCGTAGGACAAAACTAGCAGGTGCGGAAACAGCCGACACATTGTTTACAAGGGTTATTCCGAAGCGTGTTCCGAATGGCGAGAACTAATGAACTGGTTCCTATCGCTTTTTACTATATCACAATCATTTAATGTTAAGTGGAGACATCAGTCTAGCGAGTATTCGTGAGCCGTTTCACAGGAAGTTTGCAC
>JAUTCZ010050890.1:0-11089 GCA_032273805.1 Melanodrymia brightae | reverse complement strand
CATGTTTCAAAATTACTGCATATTTGACATCCGATATCCGATGGTTATTAATATGCAGGCTGCAAAATGACCGGGTTCGCATTGCAAAAAGCTATGCAAATCTTGCGATCGCGATGCAATATTTTTACTCATTTTATAAAAGTGCTAATCAAATTCCAGTACCTGCAGATGCATTTCCATTCTTATCCAGTAGGAAAAACTGCTAATCACAATTTTAAAAACAAATTGCACCCTGTGTCTAGGTAAATAGGCTACAGAATGTTGTATTTCCTTCTTGTGTCGATGACTTGATGGCTGTATTTACATCGTAAGATTGAATGGGTATATAATAAAATTGCATACATTTATTATATGATTATGAACAGAAATGTTCAGTTACGTAAAATTGCTTTTTGTACATCGTACGAATACATCGTCAATACCTTTGAAACAGCTAATTAATTCAAACACTTTTAAGGTCATGCTGTTGTCTGGCAATGCAGTAGAGCGAAAACATTTGGTCTTTAAATAGACAATTGTTTAGATAAAACGTCTAACATAACTTCTCAGTAAGAAGTCAATAGGAAAAAAGGGTGCTGGTCCAGTGGTTGCACAATATGCACAGGACAATGTTACATACCGGTACTTGGGATTGGTAGGAATTATGAGACGCTAGGATGAGGCCTCAGGCTGAGTTGATATTTGTTATATGCATACACACGTGCATTAGTGTGTTTCCCCGTTTAAACTTTAAATATTTAATTCTCGTTTTATTTTGTAATAACAGTTCAGTGCTTACTGATACAGATGTTTTTTGTTTATTATTATTATTATGATGATGATTATTATTATTACAGCATGGGGATGATTCACGCCTTTTAGATGCAGACCCTGCAAAGTGGCGTACATTTGATGAACTTCAGTCACGTGAGACCATCATTGATATATGTAGCTTACGTTAACAGTACAACAATAATGTACTTCTACAAATTTTTATCTCCTAATATGCAGTTTTGATATTAAATTGTGATTCAATCTGCATATAAAAAAGCATCCAGTTGTTGCAAATTTACGGGATTACCCTTGTGCCTCTTTACAGTATTTCCAAATAGCCAATACCCGCACCGGCTGTTTCATAAAGAATACATGAGTGGCCATTGGAGACAATTTATCTTTAAGTGATGTTTAAAATCGTATCTAACAAGCAAAGGTGAGTTACATGTAGAAATGTTTTTAAACATCGAGTTGTAAGATAAATCGTCTCTAATGGATATGAGTGTAGTATTCTATTTCTACACATTGCTTCTAAAATCTGTTTTTTTATTAATAAAATGCAAATTATTATGATAAACCGCCAGCGTGATCTGAATTTCATGTCTCTAGTGAAATCGACATGTGCCAATTTCTGGCACAGATCCTGTGATGACTATGGCCAAACATTCCTTTTTCATACCAGCATTTTACAGCAGAAATATTTAAAAAAAAATTATTCTACATAGATGGAATTGTGAAATTTTTGTTTTCCTGACGACATTTTCTTTCTTTCCCAGACAATGATGAGATAAAGGCCGATATTAAGAGAGCTGAGATATTTGCTCAGATGTCATACACTATCCACCAACTTGTTGGGGAACTGTTTCCACTGCCAGATGCAAAGCAGTTGATTGATATGTTTGGGAAGGTATATAGCTATACATTTTGGTTAGATATAACTTATTTACATTCTTAAATCCAATTAAGGTTCAAGCATGTCTGTCATGGTCACACAGTCCAGCTTCCTCGACAGCTTGTCCAGGACAGAAATTAGTGGTAGTATGAGAAAGAAAAGCCACTACTCCTATTTGATAAGCATATAAGGTGTCTTTTATATGCACTTTCTCACAAATAGGACAGTACATGCCATGGCATTTGTTACACCAGTTGTGGACACTGGTCAGTGTGTACTGGGGTCAGTGGTAGTACACCAACCCATTAAACCTTGCGGAGCACTCATTGTCGGTTGGAGCCGGTACTGCCATGGATGGGATTTGAACTCAGTACCTACCAGTAATAAGCTCTAAGAAGGCTGGTATGTCTCTGTATATAAAGGTGATGGGCAACTCAACCTTCACTGTAGAGATTCGAACCTGGATTCTCTGTGTGAGTGTCAACTGCGTTACTGACTGAGTTAAAGGAAATTCACTCTTGCAGAAACCAGTGGGAACTTTTAATACAAACACTGGTTGCATACACAGTTATTATCTTACATATACACAGCTATTCTCTTTGGTCTATCTTAGCAACGGGACGTTGCTCAGCGCAAGAGCGTCAACTTGACTTGACATTCAAGAGGTCAAAAGATCAATCCTCATCAGTGGACCATACACAAACCAAGTTAAACAAAGTGCTCCAGTGGTGTCATTAAACACAAAGTCAGGAGGGCAGCTGCTCATGGTGTTTTATTCAATACTTGCAGATGACAATCAACAGCTTCACAATCTGCAATGCTGAGATGCAGGTGCTAGGTACTGGAATCTATCTTAGGTTAGTATTGTCATAAATGAAAAATACCATTTTTGTATCGTTTAATTGTATATATAATATTTTATTATCTGTACTGGCTCAGAAGTTGTGTCATTGGGGTTATAAGTTTTGTGAACTCGTGAAAGCGTCCAAAAAAAAAAAATGGTAGACATCCAGAGGATATTTCCCAATATTATACATCATTCTCGCTGTAGAAGTCTGATGCAATACCCTACTTTGACTTGTTTCATGTTTTTTTAAAAATGTTGATGAAAATACCAGACAAAAAGAAAATGGCTGTCCTAATGACAGGTGCTTATCTGATCTTGCTTATTTGTAACAATGTAACTAACTTGATCTATTTCAAAATATGTACTGTGTTCTTTCAGTCCATCCATTCTTGATCACAGTTGCCAGCCAAATGCTGTTGCTACTTTTACAGGCAGAACCATTTCAATTCGTGCAATCCATGACATTCCCGATACAGAGCACTCACAGGTTTGTTCTTTTAAATGAAAAATCGTTTATGCGCACAAGTGGGATTCGAACATACTGCACCGATTCACATGGCACATGACAGTCCAACACTATAACTGCTTTGCCAAGCCAGTCATGCTTAAAAAGAATGTCAGTTTTGCCATGTTTATGATGTGTACTATCAAGCACTCAATTTGAAGTCAATGTAAAAGATGTTGCAGGAAAATAAGCGAAATTGGAATCTAAAATCATGTTGGTACAAGATAAAGTCTTCGAACCCAATACATACCAGTCTTAAGCCCGATGCGTTAACAATTGCACTTCGGTTATAACCTACATGTATGTACTTAGAGTCGTCTAAGGTTTTTAACATTTTCAAGTTCATACGTATGACAGACTGGAGTGTTATTGTCAGTCCTGTATAATTTTGTGCGATATTTAGCAAAACAAAATATTTCAAAGTCAGAAATTTAGATCGTTTATGTATTTACAATGCAGTTATAATAATATTATAAAATGTTGATAAGTAACACTTTTGGGGAAAGTACTCTTTACAATTGTGATATTTTTAAAACTTTGGACTGCCCGTTATACTAATAAATATAATATGTTTGCAGGTGTTTCTCAGCTATATCGATCAACTTGCTCCAAGCACAGACAGGAGGAGACAACTGGAAGAACAATATTATTTTACTTGTCAGTGTAGTCGATGTCTTGATAAAAATATAGTAAGTCTTGCCCATCGTATCTGCTGTTCGTTATATTATAGGTAGGTATTGTCTGGGTTAGTCCCCTGTCATGTTTGCCATAACTGCTTGGAGAAAAATAGGCAGACTTGCCCTAGTCCTCCTTATTTCATTAGCCAATCGGTAGAAGTGATGTAAAAACCTCAATATAATTATGTATTTCCTACCACTCTTAAAATACATCTTCAAAATAATTGTTACACTAGCAATATTAACATGCAAATATTATTTGAAGCAGGAGTGAGATTTTTTTATGAAACCATGTGTTTAAATAGACATCCAATAGCCGATGATTATTAATCAATGTGATCCAGTAGTGTCATTAAAGAGAATCAGTCACCATTTTGGCACGAAAAGTGTTATCACATTATAGCAGAGGAAAGCGAGTTATACACAAATTCATCTACATAATAATTGATATACATTTATTATATGATTATAAACATCAACAGAAATGTCAGTGTTATTATATTACGTAAAATTGCCTGTTTCATGTTGTACGAATAAATCCACAAAATATGCAAATAAAACGTTGTAACACTTCTACGGTCACTGGTATTGTCCGCAGACGTAGCAGAGTGGAAATATGTGGGTGTGATTGAGGGTCTTTTGCTTCTATGTCGTACAACTGTGAGAGATTCTGAATGCAGATTTGACACAATAACCACAATCTGCTATAACGTGCACAGTTTGTACACGCGAACTTCATTGAGGTCTGGCATTGATACAGCTATCAATTCACTTCCAAAACAAGCCAGTCCAGTCGGCCGCTGTATCCCGTGAGACTTCGTTATCAGTATCTGTAGAAATTGTCCAACACTTGAGAAAACTACAATCCTGTCATTTCCAGAGTCGGCGACAAATACGTTCCCCAAATTGTCTACAACAACAGCTTTTGGATATCGGAGTTGTCCTTCCTGTGAGCCATAGCTTCCAAACTTGTGCATAAAATTGCCTTTATTATCAAACACTTTGATAGAATGGTTGCTGGAGTCTGATACGTAAATGTTGTCTTGTTTGTCGCAGTCGATGTAACCTGGATTGTTGAAGGTCGTGTTTGACATGCCGTGGGCTCCGTATTGCTGTTCCAGCTTTCCTGTTTTTGACATTATAGTAACATTTTCAAATATCATATCCGTGAACACGAAATTTCCAGATTGCGTTCTGGCAAGACCATACGGAAGTGTGGAAGCTGGTGGATTCAAAGTTTGCACATGCTTTCCATCAATACTGAACACTTTAATCGACTTTGTTAGTTCATCTGTTATGGCAATGTTTTTTGCTGTTACCATGGTTACACACCTTGGAATGATCTCACCGCAGGCAATTAGGTTCAAACTGTGACCATCTTTGTCAAAGATCTGTAGTCTCCTGTTGCCATTTTCTGCAACAATTAGAGTTCCATCTGGTGTGAAGCAGATGTTGTATGGAAGACTGAGGTCTCCTGCAGAACGTCCAAATCCTCCAAACATGCTGACAAGTTGTGTAGACAGCAGTTTTTCAGTTGGAAAAATGTTAGTGGTAGATGTTGACATTTCATCAATTAAGTAATTGTTAATTCCATGCAGGTTACACCTGTTTGTAACATTTCGGTTTTGTTGAATTAACTGAGCATGCCCAGATCCTGTCAAATTGAGATGTTCAGCTGTATCTTCATGAGTTTGGATTGATTCTGTAAACTCTTGAGCACAGTCATGGTTTGCTTCTAATGATGTTATTGGAGCAAGTGTTTTAGATTCTTGTTTCAATTCTACATTTTTGAATTTACCAAATTTGAAATTGTGACCTGGAATGAATCGGAGAAATGTTTCAAACTCTTGCATTTTCCATCTTTCTGTTTGATTGGTTCTCACCTTCTCGATTTCCTCTAGAAGCTGTGAGTATTGGTCTGTTGGCTCCTGTGTGTCGTCATGTCCGAGAATACAACAGATGTGACCATGAAGGGTTTTGTAGGATACCAAATGATCCCGACAGTCTTCCTTAATCACGAACAGATGATCGCGTTTCTTTGCATACGCCGTGTCCAGTTCTTTCTGTGACTTGTTCTCATCACTGAGAATCCTGTTCACAAGTCTCTTCGACTGTTTTTTTATTTGGAGACATGAGTCTTCATACAATCCTTTCAGCTGACCCTCAAAACATGTGAGGTGGAACAGAGCACTCTGAGTTCTACTTATCTGATTGTCCAGTTCCGACTGCTGTCTGTGCAGTCTCTTCCTTTGCAGTGACAAAACGTCGCTCAGATTGCTGACATCGTGATCGCTGTGGTCATGCAGTACGCAGACCACGCACAAAACAGCATTGCACGTCTTACAGAAAGATCTGACCATCTCTTCCTCATGATTGATGCATTTCTGTTCAGAACTGAGTTCTTTCTGTGACAAGTTGAACATTAAATGGGAACGGAATGCTGACATCGTGTTGTGTTTTTCTGTGCATTCAGAACAGAAGTACTTCTCACATTCAGTGCAGAATGATTTAGCCAGCTTATGGGCATTGTTATTTAGACAGATTCCACACACATCATCCTTTTTCTGCTTAACAATGGATTTTAGTACATCTTGAAATTTCACTAATCTGAAGTCCTTCAGAAAACCATTAATACCATCTGGGGGAGATCGTACGGTTATACGGCATGTGGGACAAGGAAAGCTTGGGAAGTATTGAAAAGTTCTGCTTAGACTTGTTTGGATGTGAGTGTGCAAACACGGTCCACAGAATGAATGGCAGCATGGCAGAATGCGAGTTTCAGACAGTTGGCCTAAGCAAATAGCACACTGTAGCAACTCTTGGATGAGGACGTCTGGTGTTTGTATTGACGATGATGCCATTATTTAATCACGCAGTAACTGCAGGTAAAATTCATTCTTGAATATTGGTTCAATCTATAGCATTTGTGTAAAAAATTGCATTTCAATTAATAAGTTTAAAACTATATTAATTCTTTTTAACTGTTATAATATCATCAATGTTTTCTTCAAAATAGCATCATGTGACATTTTGATGATTTGAACATTTATAATCTCTTTTTGGCCGTATATCATATACACTGGCTAGAGTTCATCAGCGTTTGTTTTGTATTCCTTTTAAATGTTGAATCAGTTGTATGCTTTATAATTATTGCCCACTGGTTTTAATTAAAGTCACTTCTTAACAGTATGCAAATCATAGTGTTATGAAATATCACAGTACTATACACTGTATATTTATACACTGTATACATTTGCAGTCAGTGTCACCCCACTCAACATGTTTGATTAAACTATAACATATCAAGCAGTGTCATATGAAATGTCACAGGTCGTCCTGAGCCTCATCACAGCTCTTTTACAATCAAACTTTTATCAGTGTCATCCTACATACACTCACAGCTGATGTGACACTACGATATTTAATTTCACACTTTTGTGAAGAAAATATAATTTGTTGTGACAGGTTGTCCTAGGCCTTGAAGCCAATACCTCACAGCTTTCAATCTTGGCACTGTTGTCATCAAACCACATACTGTCATTAATGTCATTCCACATACACATTCAGCTGATGTGACAATACGGCATGTATTTCACACTTTTCATGCAATATAGCATATTGCTATAGGACATTCGGGACCTTGAAGCCAATACCTCACAGCTTTCAATCGTGTCACTGTTGTCATCAAGCCATATATTGTCATTAATGTCCATCCACGTATACTTTTAGCTGACCATATACATATATTTTACACATGTTGTCACAGGACATCCCAGACCTTGAAGCTAACACCTCGCATTGTCACTCATTTTTCAGTCGTCAGATACTGACATTAATGTCATTCCACATACACACTCAGCTGGTGTGACAATACGAAATGTATTTCACACGGTGACTGTTGGAAACTAGTGATGCAGTTTGAACGTACTTGTACTATGTTCTTCATTGCATGCAACAGGTGTGCAGGCTCCACCTCATCGCATTGATCACATTCATATTTGCAGCTGTTATTTTATTGATTAATTGGACCTGGACAGTTAGTTTTATATATCATATATAAAGGAGGTTTTACTGCATGCATGATAAATTGATTGTAGAATAATATTGATATCACACTCATGCAATTTTATCCTTTGAGAAGAACACAAGTTTCACTGAGTTAAAGGAAATAGTTTTGGACTTTTTAAAACATAATTGAAAAACTCATATATTTATAATTAAAATTTTAATAGAATATTTCAGATAAAATTACCTATATTTTATATAAATTTGCTTGCATTTTAGGATTTTCAAATAATTACATAATTAGTTCAATTTGACTGATTAAGCTATTTTTACATGTATTAATTTTGTGGTAATTATTAGCAAATTATTCAATCCAACATCAGGACTAAAGTTGAATTGTTGCAATGATCACTAGCCGATGACACCACTGCAAAATACTGTTATATCTTTTAAAGACAATCTAATCAAATACTGGGTATATTGTTGTGTTAAATATGTTGTAGTAGAATTAAACGTATGATGTCATCAGTTCACGGCGGCGTCTGAACACACTATTAGATTTACCATATAAAATAAATTATTTTCAACCAGTTAATCACACAATATGTAATTTTTGTGAGTGTATGTAACTGGGTTGGAGCTGGTACTGGGATTAAAAACCCCATATTCCAAGAATGGGATTTGAACCCATTATCTAACCATCTTAAAGTCTGGTGCTTTAACCATGGTGCTACAGAGACCGGTATCTGGAGAATTGTATATTCAGTCATTTATCTATTTTCGTATTGATTAATGGAAAGGTGTTTGAAATTGCTTATTCCATATAATAATTTGTGTATATAGACAAACACATTGTTACTTTTATTACAAATTTCACGTTTTTTGGTTTGATTTAGAATAATAGATCTATTGTCACACTTTTCATTGATTTTCTAGGAACTAGTCTATACGTAAGTCACCCAAGGTTTGCGGCATATCTGTTACTGCATGTATTCAATTGGAAAAGCAGTTAGGCGAACCATCTGTTACGCCTTTCATAGTCAGATATTTTCAATATACATGTAATTATTCTTCTTTGAAACTGTTCATTACTCAGTAATAACCAATTCATCATGGCAACACATTGTATTGTAATTTTCGTATAAATTTGAGTATATTCTTTTATTTTAAATTTTTATCTAGATGATATCCACATTCATATGTACAGAGTAAGATCGAAGAAATGTATCAATATATTTATCGACATGAAAACACAGATTGGTGTAGTCAAACAAATATTTTAATGAATGTCAATTACCCCGGTACATGTAATAGATATTCTGACATAAAACGGAAGAAATAGAAGCAAAAAGGGAGCGAAATATAATCCGTTCTAAGTTCTGAATATATTGTGACAGATTGACCGTTATTTAAATATTAATAATTTGATTTTATTATTTTTATCCTTAATTGATTTAATTTTATTATTACATTAATAAAAGTTGTTTGACCAGTATTTAAATACAAATTTTTTGTTTTATTTTTAATTGCTTTAATTTTATTATTACAATAATAAAAGTTGTTTGAATTTAGAAAATTTACAGATGATATGTTGTCATGGCAATCATCCTGGATATCTTAGTGGACCTGTCTAGTTATTTTCTTTCCTTTTCTTGCAGGATGCTAAAATGCAGAGTATTA
This sequence comes from Melanodrymia brightae, assembly GCA_032273805.1. Lineage (NCBI taxonomy): Eukaryota > Metazoa > Mollusca > Gastropoda > Neomphalida > Peltospiridae > Melanodrymia > Melanodrymia brightae. Next base: position 1,730 of record JAUTCZ010050890.1, on the reverse strand, counting down.
ATTGTGATCAGTTGAACTGCAAAGGACTGATGTATGTACAGCAAGGTTAGTTATAGAATAATACAAAGTGATACCCAACTACATCCTTTTGTCATATTTACATTAAATATTTTAATAATGAGAAAAAAATATTGCTGTTTATTGGCAACTTTTTGCGTTTATATTTTAAAATTGGGATTCTTTGGTACAAGTGTACTTAGAATATTAATATTTATACTCTTCACTGTACATATTCCAGACAAGCAGTTGTATAGGTGCGAGATGTGCAATGTGGAAGTCACTATTGGTGACAGACAGGATGACATTGACGGCCAAACTCTGGCACTGAAGCAGTTCACTCAGGAGATAGACAAAATCAAGAATGATACAGGTGTGATTATTTACTAAGTTGAACGGTGTGCTCAGCTATGGTTATCAGTTTTATTACTTTTAAACCGGGAGCGGGACGTAGCTTAGAGGTAGAATGTCCGCCTGTGGCGGGATGGGTCGAGAAATCGATCTTCCACAGTGTAAAACATTTTTATGGGCTATTTTCCATTCCACCCAGTGATCCACGACTGGTTTATCAAATTCTGTGGTGGGTGCTATCCTGTCTATCGGAAAGTGCACATAAAAGACCCCTTGCTGTCATTTGTGGAAGAGTAGCCTATGTGGTGGCAGCGGGTTTCCTCTGTGACCATGCGTCTGACGTCCAATAACCGCTGATTTATAATCGACGTGTTTCTAGTGGCGTAGTTAAATAGAACAAACTTTACTTTTAACTTTCCATCTAGACGGAATGCTACGCCTTGGCTAGCGAAGATGCGTAACCCTGTGAGGTCCCGTCTAGTCTGCTATTCTATACAAGAAGTCAATGTGGCGGCAGCGGGTTTTCTTCTCAGACCATGTATCAACATAATCGTGTGGGTAGCATCCAGTAGTCGCTGATTAATAATTAATGTGCTCCGGTGGTATCAATAAATAAACTAACTATATTATTGTCACTTCCTTGAGGAACGATGACTGACATTAATAATTATCGGATATAATGAATAAACAATATTTATATTTGTGAATAACGAACCCAGTGATGCAGGAATTCTTTTTTTCTTAATCTCTTATCATTGACTCATTCTGTCTGCCCCAAGTCAATCAAAAATGATTTTTAAAGTAAGGTATTGCATCAGACATCATCGGTTTCAATGATGGGTCATATAAAGGACACCCATTTTAAACTAGCAAGGTCGTAATTGGGTTTGTCATGTGATCTCTCGACCCATCCCGCCACAGGCAGACATTTTACCTCTAGACTACGTCCCGCTCTCCTTTTTAGATACTAGTAGACATGTTAACATATTAAACTAAATAAAGTGTATTATATATTACGAAACATAGACTTGACCAAATGGGTATCCCTGCACAAGGGACATCAATACAAACATGCATTTGTATATTAATTTAAATGCTATCTCAGAAGTACTGAATGTATGGATTCCAAATACATGGGAACCAGAGTGCAACATAATTAAGTAAAATATAATGGTGGAATATGTTATATAACATAGATCACGCATTGTACTTAACTGTGATGTATGACTTTAAGGGTCGATTTCTCGTCACCGATTTAAACCTGATCGGCGTTTTAAACTCTGATTAAACAAGGTTAAACAGCAGGTTTTAACCGACCGTCAGGTTTAAACCGGTGTAAAAGTAACCCAAGTCCGCCGGGAATGCAAATCAGATGTTTATCC
>JAUTCZ010050879.1:0-11091 GCA_032273805.1 Melanodrymia brightae | reverse complement strand
CACTTCACCTCAAATGATCATCCATTGAAAACAAATCATGTTAACATTAATTTTTATTGTAATAGCCCTATTCGACGTAAAAAAAAAAGAGAAAAATACAGATCGCCCGTCGGACTGGTAGTTGCATTTTTTAACTCGTCCGTCAGAATTTTTACTCGAATTTGGCGAGCGGGCGAGTACTTTCTGCACCCCTGTATATGTACAACAAGAAACATACAGACGTCAGGATATTTGATTAAAGTGCAACTGAATTACAAAGTAATATCACAATGCTTGGTCTTCTTTAAATGTTTAAGTTTATACTCACTACTAACTCCGTTTCAGATTATGAATAATTTATGTCCTACTTATTCATTTATAATTATACTCCCTTGTGGACCGGTGATTCCGATATTGCTGTATTTACGTAACAGTTGATACCATTGATTGATTGATTGATGGATTGATTTAAAGTTTAAAGTCGCTTCAGGAATAGTTACCTATTTGCGACTGCTAATATAGGTGATAAAATGAATGAATAAATAAATAGTTGACTGAGAATTTTGATACCATTAAACAGCGTCACCTGGTTGTTAAATTATTATATTTATACAAATCCAAGCATAGAAGTCTGTCAGAATATTCAATGCAATAAAAATTAATATATATATTTTTTTGTGTTATGTAGTCAAGTGTTTGGTATTTCCTCATAAAATTCCAATTTTATTGACACTCCCATGTTTACAAAATGCCATAGCAGTTGCAGAAATAAATATTTAACTTACATATTCAATATAGTGTCATCCGAGTGTCCTCAAATTATGTATAATAAAAAATTTTAAAAAGTTAATAGCAACAAAACAATACAAAATTTCAATTTTGTACATCTTTTCAATTAGATTTGGGTCAGTAAAAAATACACTTGTGATCGAACCAAAGTGTTAACGTGACTGGTCTGGTTATCAAGTGAAACAAATCCCAGTGTATTAGTTCCAGAGCGGGATGTAGTCTAGAGGTAGAATGTCTGCTTGTGGCGAGATGGGTCGAGGGATTGATCCTTCACAGCGCAAAACATTTTATGGGCTATTTTCAGTTTCCAGCCAGGGATCCACGACTGGTTTATCAAATTCTGTGGTGTTTTCTATTCTGTCTATGGGATAGTGCACATAAAAGACCCCTTGCTGTTTTTTGGTAAGAGTAGCCCATGAAATGGCGACAATGGGTTTCCTCTGTGACCATGTGTCAATATAACCATACGTCTGACGTCCAATTTACTTCAGAGAAGTTGCATCTATTTTAACTGGACATGTTATGTGTAACATAAAACAAGGTTTTTAAAGTTTGATTTAGTAATTTATCGCTATTTGTATACTATTGATGCATTTATGAAACGAAGATCCAGAATTTGTGAATGGATGGGGAGCTACATGTATGGTAACTGCTGCGATTTGCAAAACGTGTTGATTCACTCTATTCCTTACGAAACCAGTCTATACCAGTCACATGATAGTTTAAGTTGGCTGAAAAATCAGCATGCACGGTCTATTTCCAATAGAGTGTACCCATAATACCTTCATGGAGTTGTCGTCTAAGTGAAACCTATCACACGGGTCATTTCTGAAGATTACTATATTTTTCATATTATAAAATGCACAGTTCACAAGTCAATATATACTTTACCTTACAAATGACACGTATCCTGGGTTAATAGCAGTCTTTAAATTTCAAGAGTCTTAAATGATGTTTTTAGGTGTTTGAATTATTATAATAAACCACAATCCCATGCATAAACAATCCTTCATGATTATTACAGGTAAATGTTAGCGAAAGATTTTGAATTTGTTACGTCTTAAAGGCTATGAATTCCGGTTATGCTAAAGTTCCAGGGGTACAGTTCATTACAGCTTTTCTTTCTCATTTTCGGATGACTCGTCAATCTTATCTTCTGTTTTGACCTCCATTTCTTTAATCAGAGAAGTTAAGAAAACGTATGCCTGGATGTTTTGTGGCATATTAGTAGAAAGCGGTGGTTGTTCTTTGTCCATTATGGGAGAGTTCATCCAATCGACGTTGGTCCTGCCGGTCTTTGCCGTCTCTAATTGTTCCGAGGAATTTGCTCCACGTTTCTTTCCCTTCCTGCCTTTTCCTGAAATAATTAGGGTAGTTAGGAGATAAAAAAAAATCTTTTTTTTTTTAAATATATTTTTTATTCATATCTTCAGGACCTGTTTACATTAGATAAAAAACAAAAATAAATAATAATAATAATTAGGGTAGTTTGAGGATAAAACAAATCTACTTGTTGTCAAATAATGTTTTTCATAAAGAATTCAAACAAAACCATATTGAAATCAAACATTGTTTCTGTGATCTCAAATCAATTCCATAAGTACTGTATATCTTCAGACCTTTCTGATCAAGGAGTGCGAGGGCGTTCCTAAAATGTTTTTTATAGAAAATATTTAAACTTCTATGGCATATTTTATATTGATAATATATTATATGAACCATGTATTTGACACATTTCCCCAGGCTTCGTCTTATCCCACAATCAAACGTTAGGGGCGCTCAACTTTGTTTTAGGTGTGTACTTACCCTTATACTTCTGCGTAACACCAATAAATCTCTTGAGCTTTGTTTTAGGTGTGTACTTACCTTTATACTTCTGTGTAACACCAATAAATCTCTTGAACTTTGTTTTAGGTGTGTATTTACCTTTATACTTCTGCGTAATACCAATAAACCTCTAACTTAATTTTAGGTGTGTATTTACCTTTATACTTCTGCGTAACACCAATAAATTTCTTGAACTCGCTCAGCATGAAGTTCACCATTTTTGGGTCGTCGGGTCGACAGTTTTTGTCCGCGCGCACCTCGGTGAATATGTCGTTGAGTATAATGAGCAGCATGTTGAGCAGGACGAAGACGACCGCGAGAACGAAGGTGAAGAAGAAGAGGGCGCCGAGCACGGCATTAACCTGTATGAGCTGGTCAAAGTGAACCTTCATCAGCAGCATGGAGAACACGGTCTCCGTTGCCGTGATGAAGGTCGAATACTCCTCGCTCAGGGTTCCGAACACCAGGAAGCCGAACTGGACGAAGGCCAGGAATATGATGGTGAAGACGATGAAGAAGTTGAAAAGTGGCCCGACTGCTTTCTTGAGAGTTGTGGAGAGCTGCGTGATTTTGGCGTTGAATCTGATGAGGCGTAGGAGCTTGAGCATGGAGAAGAAGAGGAGGAAACCTTGGGTGAAGGAAAACACCTGATCCCACAATGCAATGCGCTGCAAGTTGACGAAGCTTCCTGAAAGAAAAGATTGCAACCAGTTGGAAAGCATCCATATTAATTTTCTGAAAATAGGAAAGATTTTCATTGTGCCATATGCCAAAATTTGAAAATTATTCATGTACAGTCAAACCTGCTTGAGCGGCCACCTGTATTAAGCAGCCACCTGTCTTAAAGGGTCACTATAATATTCTACCAAATCATCAATTTTAGTGCATTATGACCTGTATTAAGCAGCCACCTGTCTTAAGAGGCCACTTTTATTTACTCCCCTTAGGAGACTGCTTAAGACAGGTTTGACTGTAAGTGTAGAAATCCATGTTTATATTATTAGTGTATCACTTGTTCTTTCTTCGTTGTTGTTTTTTCAGTCTCAAATGGTGAACGCGTATTTAGTGAAGTGAAGACTTTCTTGAAACGTCATCCCAACACGAACAGCACGTATCTGACATTGACAACTGAACAAGGAAACCACGTGACGTTATCAGATACCCACGTGATATACACTTCAACAAGTAACCTCTCTACAAACATCAAACCGAGGTAAACAATGATAAAGATAGAGTTTGTTAGTTTAACGACACCACTGGAACACCTTGATTATATTGGTTATTGGATGTCAAATACACGGTTATATCGACACATAGGAAAGCCGCTGCCAGCACATTGGCTATTCTTCTTCGAATAACAGCAATGGATATGTTATGTGCACTCTCTCACAGACAGGATAGCACATGCCACGACCTTTGATATACGAGTCGTGGATCTCTGGTTGGAAAGAAAAATAACCCATACGGTTCCCTGAGGAGGATAGATCCTTCGACTCATCGAGCGTCAGGCGGACGCTTTGGGTAGAGCATCCTTAACACTACGTCCTTGTCTTTGGCGGAGAGGTGTGCTCAATGGGATGGAGAGGAGGGCGGGGAGGGGGAGGAGGTGGGGTGTTGCTGCTTAAAGGTTTTATGTATTATGTAAACGTATTGGAGAACCGTTACGTACAGCATACCTGTATGGCTTCCACCTGCATTCAATTTGATTATAACTGTGATCGTGCTAAATATGTATGTATACCTATCCCACGGCGGGTATGAGACAGAGACTGGAAGTGGGAAGTCTATAACATATATTGTAAACTGATGGCAATTAAAACAACTTTACCATTTCAGTGATATATTTTGACAAGCGATGTGGCGTTTGTTCCATGTCTTCCGTATTTGCAAATAGCTGAGAGCTCACCATTCAATCTATCAAACATTTAAAAATTAAATTTACACAAGTTCCTCATAAGATCGCTTCGTAAAACGGGGCCCAGAATGATTTGTGGGAGCGGGACGTAGTCTGGGATGGGTCGAGGGATCGATTCTCCACAGCGCAAACCATTTTATGGGCTAATTTCCGTTCCAGCCAGTGGTACACGACTGGTTTATCAAATTCCGTGGTGTGTGCTATCCTGTCTATGGGATAATGCACATAAAAGACCCCTTGCTGTTTTTCTGTAAGAATAGCCCATGTAGCAGCAACAGCGGCTTTCCTCAGACCATGTATCAAAATAACCATGCGTCTGACATCCAATAACCGCTGATATATAATCGATGTGTTCCAGTAGCATAGTTAAACAAACAAACTTTATCTTTTATCTTTAGTCTTGCTAACTTTAAGTAACAACAAAAATTTGAAATAAATTTTCTCTTGTCAACTCATTTTTAATGCAATAGAAATGTAATAGACTAGTTTTGGCTATCTTTAAGTTCCGGGCCCACAGCTAATCTGGCTAGTCATGTTTAAATGGGTGTTTTCTGTTCTTTTCAGATTTCCTTGGTAGGACTGAAGTGCGAGTAAAAGACATTTACAATGAGAGTTTACATGAAAAAGGTCCTGTGATTAAGAAACTGGCATTGCTTGAAGTGGATTCAGGCCAGGTTCAAGTGAAACTTACTCTTTCCATATATGAGCCAACATGATAAATACAATGTGAACCTTCATTGGGGATTGCTATAACTCAACATGATAAATACAATGTGAACCTTCATTGGGGATTGCTACAACTCAACATGATAAAGACAATGTGAACCTTCATTGGGGATTGTTATAATTCAACATGATAAATACAATATGAACCTTCATTGGGGATTGCTATAACTCAACATGATAATGACAATGTGGACCTTCATTGGGGATTGCTATAACTCAACATGATAAAGACAATGTGGACCTTCATTGGGGATTGCTATAACTCAACATGATAAGCCACTGTGAACCTTCATTGGGGATTGCTATTTCTCAACAATAAATACAATGTGAACCTTCATTGGGGATTGTTATAACTCAACATGATAAAGACAATGTGCACCTTCATTGGGGATTGCTATAACTCAACATGTTAAAGACAATGTGAACCTTCATTCGGAATTGCTATAACACATGATGAAGACAATGTGCACCTTCATTGGGGATTGCTATAACTAACATGATAAAGACAATGTGCACCTTCATTGGAGATTGCTATAACTCAACATGATAAACACAATGTGAACCTTCATTGGGGATTGCTATAACCTAACATGATACAGACAATGTGCTTCTACTTCATTGGTGATTGCTATTTTGGCAGGAACCATAAGTTTGTCTTTTTATCTTACAAGTTAGTGTAACTGTTGGCTGAAAAGTTATTCGTGACGTTTGTAAAAATCATGTTAATCACATTTTTATTGTATACTACACAACGTATGCTGAAGATGACATGACATGTTCAGTGTACAATTTGACCAATTGAATAAATGGCAATTATATTAATTGAAGAACACTAACCAAGACAGACGTGTATGATCACCAACAATACTCTGCAGACTTGTGCTACAACATGTTGCTCCTGGAGATGCACGTGACAAGTCCCGATTTGCATTCTTATTCACATCATGTTGCTTCCTAGTAAATGAAAGTTTAAGGAGAGCTGTTTTATGACTAGTACACATGAGCCTTGTACACAGGTAGCCTCAACCAAACAGTCGCCTAGGCATGGGCAGTAATTAACATCGCTGGCTCCATAAACCTAAACAACACCCCTTCACAATCCTGGCTACTGGCCTGGTATGGATGTCAGTTTTGGATATATCTATAGGTATATTCTGAGGGTCGTCCAGCCAGAACAAACGTTCATCTTCCTAGGAGGTTTTGGTGATCTGCCGAAGTCTAGGCGACTGTTTGATTGAGGTCACCACTGTAGTTCAAGAGTCGACCCAATGCCAACGTGCATGGATCATAGCAGTTTTTAAATACCATGTATTTTAATTTTTAAAATAAGATTTTACGTCTTGTATGTCTTTGAATTATAATAGGGAGCGGGGTGTTTTACTATTACATTTTACTCGGTAGTACAACTTTATTTTAGACTTCTATATTGAGGTAAATTCTCCCATTTTCTTACCATTTCCCTATATTATAGTGCTGAATTCGTTTGCTGAAATGGATTGTTTCATCAGTTTTAGCAATTGCAGTATAATTGATTAAAACTTACCAGAAATTTTATTTCTAATTTCCATTATTAATCGATGTTTTAATTTTAATTATTAACACAACTATTAACCTCCATCCCCGGAATAAGTATTCATCACTTTCATTGTTATATTTTAATGTGAAAAGGATATTGTGGCAAGTGGCTGTGATATGCATATAAAGGACTGGTCATTATGTTGAATTTGAGATCTTCAAACATCGTACGTCTAGTTTACATCGTAAGTCTAGTTGTGGACGTAAATGTAAGTAGAGAAATTTTGATCGCTTATGGTTAGTGATACGACTATGGTTATTAGCTGAGATTTCATGGGTTTTTGGTCATTTGTGAGATATTACCAGTGGAGGCTATTCATTCTTGGAGACAAATTTTTTAATTATATTTTGGGAAACACTTTTATTTTAGATATGTACATTTACATCCACAACTAGTTGTAAATGTTCTGTGAAACAGGCTCCAGAACGTTTAGCAATTATAGCTAAAGTATTGATCGAAAGACATCACAGACACCGATTTAATTAGTATCTGACATGCCCACACCCCCCCCCCCACCCCTACACCCTGTAGGTTTCTTTCATTTCCATCATATTCCCATCTAATGAGCCTCACACGTCTCATCCATTAGTCTTTTGCAGGAGATACCGCTGGCATTATAATTTATGATATCTCTAGAGGAGATATCGCTGGCATTATAATTTATGCTGGCATTATAATTTATGATATCTCTAGAGGAGATATCGCTGGCATTATAATTTATGATATTGCTGGCATTATAATTTATGATATCTCTGGAGGAGATATTGCTGGTATTATAATTTATGATATCTCTGGAGGAGATGTTGCTTGTTCTAATCTTGATTGGTCTACAGACTGTTTATCGAGCTCTTATTTGACGCAACCTAGAAAACTGAAAATTCTAAACATGATGTTCTAATGTTGTCACAACTGCTATGACATCATGCATTAGAGCCAGCCATTTCAAGTGTCCATTTTCATTTAATTTAGCCAGAATGATAAAAAGATTACCTGCTGCTCATCGTGTCTTGTGATATAATTTATCAGGACTCGTTGATAAAAGTATAAAAATCGTCAGCAAGCCTTAGATTTTATATTAGTACTTGTATCAACTCATACTGATAAATGTTGATATCAAGACACTCTATGTGTATATACATGTATATGCACTGAAGTGTCCTATTGATGTTTTGTTATCATAGTTTAGAATTGATTCATTTGATATGAGGCTTCCAATCTTCCATCTTGACTGTTTCAAGTACCGGGTATAAAACTCATTAAAGTCTAATTGTTGAATTGAAAACTTGCATGGATTTGTCATTTTAGACACATGAATGATCATGAACCTTAAAACCCAATGCTCACGACAGATAAAAACATGTTATTTTTGCCAAAACAAACCTGTTTTGCATTTCGATCAAAGTTAACTGAAGATGGCTGAAACAAGTGCTGCACACAGCAATGAAAACACGTTAGAAACAAGACTAGTAGCACTGCCAAGCTTAATGGCGATATCACCATTTTAATACCATGTGTCTAATATTCATTCGCTGATTGGTTAATGGTTGAAATTCATCATACCGAAACACTTAAGCATGTTTTTAAAATCAAGCATGGTTTGATTTGCAAAACACGTTGCTAAACATTTCTTCCTATTTTCCAGCCACACAGACAGCAAACAAAATCTCTCAAAACACGCTTTTGTTTCATAATAATTTTTCTCATCTGTGTGAATTGGACTTTAAATATAATTATCAGAAATGTCTCATCTGATGTACAAACAATTACTCACTATTAACTCATTGTGGTTTTGAAATTTTATAATGGGAACAACACAATTTATAATCGAAAGCGGGGTGTAGCTCAGCGTAAGAGCATCTGCTTGAGGATTGATAGGTCGACGGATCGATCCTCCTCATTGGACCCATTGGGTTATTTCCCATTTCAATCGGTGATCCATGACTGGTCTGTCAAAGGCCGTGGTGTATGTTATCCTGTCTGTGGGAAAGTGCACATAAAAGATCCCTTGCTGTTTGGTGGCAGCGGGTTGCCTCTGTGTCTGTGACCAAGTGTGGGTATAACCGCTGATTAATAATCAATGTGTTCCAGAGGAGTTGTTAAACAAACTTTTTTGACTCGTAGAATTTCACTCATACATGCACTGTCTTGTAGTTAAGATAATCAATGACATAAACTCTAAAAGCCTCCACAATTCTATCGTATTCTTTTAAGCCATTACATTTATGCTCAATTAAACTACTTTTATGCACACTATTGGAACTGTTACTGTGTGCTTTTATTATATACTGACACTATTTAAACGCAAATGCAGATTTTTGTGACTTAATTTCTTTAATTGCCACCAAAATATTTATTCTACCAATTACGGTATTATCATATTCTTTTAAGCCATTACATTGATGCTCAATTAAAGTACTTTTATGCACACTCTTTGAGCTGTTACTGTGTGCTTTTATTATATACTGACAATATGAAAATGCAAATGCAGATTTTTGTTACTTAATTTCTTTAATTGCCACCAAAACATTAATTCTACCAATATTATCAGACACAATGAATGTTGCAAATTATATGCATTGATGGTTTATACAGGTTTACACGTTAAAATCTGTTTTAAATCATCTTCTCATATTTTACCTACTACCTTCAAAGTCAGTTTTGCATTTTTGCTGTGTCTCAATATAGGACCTACATAAATGTCACACATTTTTGAGAAATTGAATTCATTTTAAGATGACAATTCGGCACATGTTGATGTATTCAGATAAATGACCATACCTGTTGGATTTAGCACAAGTTCAATACATTTTCTAGTCATATATGTTAGGTGTATAATTATGTTTTTGAACAGTATTTATTATTGTTATATATTGACAGAAAATAAAACTTTTACACTCTATTTTACTACTTAATTAACCTGTACTGAAATGAAATGTTTGATTTTGCAGACGCAATTAGTTAGTTATAACTTATTTACGTGCTTATATACAATTAAGGTTCAAACACGTCCGTCATGGTCAGGCAGTCAAGCTGCCTCGACTGCCTGTCCAGGACAGAAGTTAGTGTTAGTATGGTAGAGGAAACCCGCTACTCTTGATGAGTAGCCGATCTTTTATAAGCACTTTCCCACAGACAGGATGGTACATAACATGGCCTTTGTTAAACCCGTTGTGGTCAGTACACTGTAAGTGGAAGTACACCCATTGAGCCTTGTGGAGCACTCGCTCTGGGTTGGGGCCGGTACAGGAATTAAAAAATGAATGGGATTCGAACCCAGTACCTACCAGTCTTAAAACCAACACGTTAAACCCGTGCACCACGGAGACTTAGAAGATACTGTGCTAACTTTAAGCTTTTTTGTTTGTGTGTTCCTCATTATCAACCAAATCGATCTGGTGTCATTGCTCTGTTACGTCTACTCCGAGAACATACCAACTAGAACATATTTCAATTATATTATCGGCCCCGTTGCGTGGGGGAGGGTGGAGGGGGGGGGGATAATATTTCGTCCCGCGCCCCCCTTGGGTCCGTATATTATAGCAACAGTATTTCAACTGTTTATACCAGCGCTCAACCAAGTCGAAGATACATGTACATGCATATATATTAAACTTTGTACCAAGGATCAATTCTCGTCATTTGGTCTCTGCATCAAATAATGTAGTACATGTATATGATATCCTATCGGTGGACAGTGCATATAAAATATCCATTGCTGCTTATCGAAAGAGTAGCCTGTGTGACGGTAGCGGGTTTTCTTCTTCTGAGATGTGTTGAAATAGCCGCGTGTTTTACTTCCCATTCCGATAGTTATGAATCAATATGCTCCAGTCGTGTAGTTAAACACACGTTTTGCACCTACTCTCTTTAACAAAATAGCTACACGATGTCACGCATTTTGAACAAAACTTGCTTTCTATAGTTGTGGTTTTCCACAGGATGTAGATCGATAAAAATATCCGTTGCTGTTATTAGGTAAGAGTAGCATATGTGGCGGCAGCGGGTTTCTAAACTAATCGATGGCTAAAAAAAACCACCCTATAGGAATTTTGCTAAAAAAACTTTCTTCTTGAATGATCATGTCGTCGACAAAAAGCGTTCCTTAATTCTGTCTTCCTGGATCCGCCACGGACTTAGACACAAGGTCGCCCTATTACCTGTGCAGTTTGCCAATTATTTTGTGAGGTTTTATTACACATATTCAGTGCTTATGGTTTGAAAATCGATGGTGAGCAATAAACTGCTCTCGTGAAATTATGTAGGAGAGCAATTGCTCTCA
>JAUTCZ010050868.1:0-11092 GCA_032273805.1 Melanodrymia brightae | reverse complement strand
TTGGCAATAATGTTGAAATGGTATTGTTAAACGTGCGTAGAGGTCTAAAAGCCTTGCCTGAGCATTCCTTTAAGACTTTTAGGTACTGGATTCGTAGTCCATTCGTGGCGTATAGGCGTTTTAATTTCAGTACCGACTCTAACCCGCAAGGCTCAATGTGTAGGCGTACTTCCACTTACACCGACGATTGTCCACAACTGGCTTAGCAAATGCCGTGGTATGTACTATCATGCCTTTTGGAAAGTGCATATAAAATGTTCCTTGCTACTTATCAATTCGGAGTAGCGGGTTTCCTCTATCATACTAATACTAATTTCTGTCCTGGACAGGTAGTCCAGACAGCTGCACTGCGTGGCCTTAACAGATGTGTTTGACCTTCCATTAGATATAAGCACGTACATTAGTTATAACTTGCATAAGTATGATACTTATATAATCACAATAAAAGACAATATACATAAATGTATTAAGTAACAATTCCAAGTATTACAAAATCCTCATTGTCATAGCGGGGTCTTAGTAATGTATCCACGAATATAACTAGTATTATTTCTTAACTTACATGCTGTAATACATGTTTAGAATAATTAATTTCAACGTCGTTTTTAGTGTATACAGTTGACACAAGACACGCACTCTTGGACTTAATTGCCAATAATTACTGTCTGCTTTTAGACAAATAAATTACATCTATACACATTCGTTATCGAGAATACACTGGTGCAGTTATGCACTCCGCGTGTATTTCAATATAAGGCGGCATTAAAACATTTATGTGTGAAATCAAAACTCGATACGTATGTCACAGGTTAATGTCAAATACCGTAAAGTGAAAGATATAAAGTTACGTTTAATTTAATTACACAGCTTCAGAATTCGTAATATACACACTACAACTTGTATTATGTTCAGAGGGATTTTGCTGTGGCTCCCACTTGACGTGTGGAATATCCTACGACATAAAAGCTGAGACTGTTGCTTTAAATATTCTGACTCACCAGTTTGGCGCGGAAAACTCGATCAAGTGACAGTAAGATAAAGCGAATTATACGTGTGGAATATCCTACGACTTAAAAGCTGAGACAGTTGCTTTAAATACTCTCATTCAGACATGTGTTACAAATAGCATTAGATGCACAAGCACTGTGGCATTCGTCTTAAAACTAGGCACTGTGTCTTTAAGGAGTAATGGACATAGTTTCAAAATGTAACTTTAATAGCTCACATTATCCCCTATGCAACAACCCCCATCAGATTTGGTTAAAACATTGACAGTGTTTCAGTCTTTGATTTGGGACCGAATACAGGACGAGGTGATTGAGTTTGAACTTTCAGTGGATGTAAACACTTTAAAAGTCTACACTTGGCTCCTAACATCGATAAAACTTAATAGACTCCGGTCTTTTATATAAAAAAATTACATGGACAGTTTTATACAAAATGCAAATTTCCACACATACACTCGAACCCCTGATGGCCCTTTGCTCAGCATGGCATCTAGGCGGTGCTCTACCTAACAACAGTCGAAAACTGGTTTGGTTTCGGACCGCTACACAATTTCCTATCATAACACCATTGAAAAAAACCAAGTTATTCAGAATCATTGTACCAAGGAGCCATTAATATGCAAAACTGTATCTAGTACATGTGGTTTATACACGGTTTTACGGGCGTCATGCTAAACGTTAATGACATCTGCAGGTAAGAATTTGAGAAAAACAACCACAGTGCGCTAGACACTAAACCTGCACTTGATGTTAATGAAAACAACAGAGAATATAGGGAATTGATTTTCTCAGCACACAGCATTTAACAAAATACATTGCTTTAAAATGAATAATAAAATAGACAAGGTTGTCGGAGGACAAACTGACAGACAAACGGATTTTGACGCCTGCATTAAAATTGTGTCAACCCGTTAAATTACATACTATATGTATAAAGTATTTTCAGAAAACAAATTCAAAACACGAATTTGCATTATTAATTAATTTTGTAAATGTCCAGCAGAGCTTTGCCCAAAATGTCAACTCATTGCCATAACTAATTAATTACCATTGTTAGTTTACGGTAACATTTTTAATTAAATGTAGAAAATAATGCGAAAACCTACCAAACATATTGTAAGATACAAATTAAACTTTTATCCCCAAGTGAGAAAAAGCATAATTTGCGATAATTATATCGAGATATGTTGAAAGTATTATATACAACACAATACAAATATTAATAGAATATAATACAAGATATAAAATAATATAAGTTACCAAAACAAGATATCCTCAAGCATCATCATGTAACGGGTCCACCGTGGTAGCTGAAGTGCCACAAACAAACAAACACCATGCAAATGCTGCACCTTTCCACAGAAGCTAATCACCGGTGTAGAGTTTGATCACAGAATGCTACTAGTACTACCTGGGGACATAATGTTTATCGTATCACCTAGAGACAATGCCCTTGCGGAAAGTAGTGGGCAGTCCAGTAACGGTATGATCCACACCCGATACCTAGAGGCGAGGCAACACAGGTATTCCACGAACCAGACACCCACGCTGTCTTCCTCTACCTAATTCCACATTATCATACTAGTGAAGTGAAACTGTATTGATAGGCAAACTGGTGTACCCTTGGCCACACAATGAAATGAATGCACGGGTCAGATCACTGTATGAATCCAGGGTCACATCCATTTCAGTGTATGCATTTATGCCAACACAATAGATCGACGTTTTATGTATTTCATAAGAGGTGTGCCTGCGTCGTCGGCACTGGGAACATCGACAAGAGGGGTAATTTGGCCGTCCTGTGTACAGTTTGCTGTGCGTGATTGGCTCAATGGTAAGAATACCCGCGATTTGAACGTTTTCAATTGAAACGAACGTGGAACTGTTAGCAAACATAACAAGTGATCCAACTTCGGTTTCTCGTGCTAGTACTAGTATAATTACGCCAGTTAGTGTGTGGTGGTATTAGTATAATTAGGTGATATCCAGTTAGTGTTCTCATTAACGTCTGCACCGATGTAGATGCACCAGCACAGCAATAGTGATAAACGTTGGTTTGTTTAACGACACCACATTGATTATTAATCAGCGGTTATCGGATGTCAAACGCATGGTTATATCGAGACTTGGTCACAGAGCAAATTCGTTGCCGCCACATAGGCCATTTTTACCGAATAACAGCAAGGTATCTTTTATGTTTCAGACAGGATAGCACACACCAAGACATTTGATGGACCAGTCGTGGATCACTGGCTGGAATGGGAAATAACCGAACTGGACGAGGATTGATTCTTCGACCAACCAATCAAACCTCTTGCGCAGCGCTACGGCCCGGTCCCAGCGATAATGAATGGTTCTATTAATTGAATGGATGAATGAAATATTTTTAGAACTTTTACCAACGCAAAGCACAAACACTGCCTCATATTACTACATATTTACGCATGCACTCTAAAGCTGTTGTCGACGGTCAATGCTATATATTGAGACATCTAAAGCTCTCGTCAACTGAGTCAACGGTCAATGCTATGTATTTTGACACGACAATCTATAATGACCGGAGGCCAATTCTACCGCCACATAACAAGGTGTACAAACACAACATTTATTTTTCATTTATTCGGGGTCTTACAAGATATTAAAGGCACACTCTCGAGTTTGATGCTGAATTCTACCATAGGTGCTCATCTAATTTCAGTATTTTAAAGGCACAATTTCGAGTTTGAAGCTGAAGACAGCGTACGTGCGCATCGAATGCTATTTGTAACGTGTTTCTGGCTAATAGAGCATTTCTTCTTTATATTATATCTTATTGCTTACAATATCAATATTTGTACAGTATATGCGATGTGTTTACGATCATTACAATTTGTATAGTAACTTGATCTGTACTTTTGTCAAAGACAATTTGTATCGAATACTATCGGGGAAAAAAAGAAAAAAAAGAAAGATATTTGTATCGTGTTAAATTATTATATAGGTAAAAGTCCAAGAACCATACTAAGCTACTACAAACGCATTGGATATAAGTAACATATATTAATACTGTAAGTAATAAAATATAAATGAATAAATTTAGTACATAAGAATGCTCTATTAGCCAAAAATATGTTACCGATAGCATTAGATTCGCTCATATGGTGGCATCCGTCCTAAAACGGATTGTGCCTTTAAATGTTTATAAAACATTAATCTTTAATATCCATAACAACCAAGCAATAACTGCAGTATTTCAGTTAATACCGTAGCCGCATTAACATCGGAAATCGATATAAGACATTACATTTAGCGTTCAGCACTTGACGTTCATAAAGCATTTAATCTCAATCAATTTAGTAAACAACCTATTTTGTCGCCCAGTCAACACCCGACTGTTATATATCGCGGCTTCAGTAAATGATTAATTGATCATAGATAATAGCAAAATCCTTAAAGAGGCATTCCCGAGTTAAAGATGGATGTGATCGTACGTGCGCACCTATAATGCTATAGCAGCATGTTTTCTGGTGTGATAGAGCCTTTGTTAATTATTAATACACTGTATTATCATTTACTTACATTAGAGTATCAATATAATATTGTATACCCAATGCGTTTGTGGCAGGTTAATAATATTACGGTCCTTGGACTTTTGTATCCAATAATCTTTAACAAATTATTGTAAACAGGGTAATATTTTGTTACTACTGTATATATATATCTTTGGATAATCAGAAGTACATCCTGTCATGGACGCAAGGGCTGGACTGGACCAGGACTCATGCCCATGACAGGCGTCTGCTATAACAGCTTGCTCTGAATGTAGACGTCCCTTGCTAAAGTCTAAATGCTGAGCCTCAATGTGGCGCAGGGGTGAACACTTTGGATATCATGCCAGGTATCTGAGATGGCCAACCACAGCAATATGCACAACAGTGCTCGCCCTGTGGAGAAACAGGGAGCAGCTACAAAAAATAGCAAAGTTCACCTTGCTGTCTGGCAAAATTGTTTAATCATGATTAGAGTGAACGAAAAGAAGAAGAAGAAGAAGAATGTAGACGTTAAATATCTTGACCTGACCTGTCAGAAGCACATAAGTTGAATAGACCAAAATTGATACTAGGCAAGAAAAGTTTACTATTAACCATTTAAAAGATTTGTTACTTGGGTACATGTTATACCATAGCATTTACATGTAGGTGCGCGTGTAGGGTGGCATCCGTCTTGTACTCGGGGAATATCAGAAAAAAGGACAATTTAATATAAATAAAAGACGGGACATCTGGCCAAGAAAAAGAATATAAACCACCGAAGATCCAACAAACTATATTAGTAAACGCAAATAGTATAATATTCAGGTAGAGTTGGGAGTATTGACGCGTAAGACCTGGGGCGGTATTTCTCAACAACTTAAGTTTTTCTTAAGTTTTGACTTAAGTTTCATTAAATTGAATAAGGTAAGAAAACAACATAAGCTTAAGTTGTTGTAGAATTCTTAAGACACCTCAGGAGGAAACGTAAGCCTTAGGTAAAAAACGTCCAAAACTTATGTCTAGCGGTTGTTTTTTTCTCAGAACTGAAGTCACAATCGTAGAGACTTACGGTATTTTTTAGACTTAAGTCACTTGATAAATACCGCCCCAGGTAACCATCGAATCACTGATGCGTGTAAATCGTTATGTACTATACATGTACATGTGCATTTGTTGTTTCTCGCAGTATTAGAATGCCCAATGCATATCACAATACGTGCCTATCCTACATGCCGTACCTATACTGTTTGACAATATGACACATAGTTGCATTCTACCATGGATTATTAAATTTATTTCTTTTAAATATGTAATTGCGTGGTTCTATTTTAAACCTTCTACAGAACAACGTTATGATGTCGAAGGTATAAATTCATGAGCTTCTGGTAATAACAAAAATTAAATGTCTGCCTGATGCATATGAGATGGACAGAAGATTAACACCAATAGCAATGGAAGGTATCCACAACATGTTTATAACGTGGCTAAATCCTAAGAATTAGGAGACATCCTCCTCAGTGGATCCGTTTGGTTAATTCCCGTTCCAACCAGTGATCCACGACTGGTCCATCAAAGACCGTGGTGTGTGTTATTATGTCTGTGGGAAAGTGAATATTGACATCCAATAACCGCTAATTAGTAACTAATGTGTTCCAGTGGTGTCGTTAAACAAACCAACGTTATCATACTATCAAAAAGAGCGCGCAATTTAAGGATTAGTGTGTGTAAAATATAAACGTAGAACCCGGTAATGAAAGGCGTATTTGCATACAGGAGAATCGACGGGATATTATGACAAAGTCGAGAAGACATGCACTTATAGCTAAGGCAGTGATGATACTTGATCTTTTTTGCTAGTCCAACAATGAACACTATCGCAACGACAGACATTTTAAATGTCACACTATATATTTACAGACGACAGTTAGTGTAACATTTCTGTTTTCGTTAGAGCTACAGATATCTCGAGTTTCGGTATGCTTCTCTTTTCAAAATCCTCCACCCCATTCACTCTTCTGCCATTGTATGGTTACAGGCCTGCATATCCAACAAAATATAACTTCAATTTTAAGACAATTTTCATCGTTATTAATAGTGTTTTCCATAGGATTGAGGTGGGGCATGGTAAATTGAACTATATATCGAGGCATTCTCAGGGCACATTATTTTCGTAAAGGAAATTTAAGTGCACAATTATTATTTAAATTGATCTAATTAAGTCTAATTATGGTGTTTAATGGTGTGGTTGGGAAATACATGTATTATAATAAAATTGAATTTTTTGCAGTGTTGCAAAGATAATTTACGAAACCATTGGGGCAAGGCATGTTTTGGTCTGGGGGCAGCATGGTCATACTTGTGGGCAGCAATGCGTGGATATGTCGAGCCATGGTAAAATGGCTTATGGAAAACATCAGATATGATCATCTTTCACGAACAGTGGATCATGTACCTAATCAGTGACTGCTTTGTTAAAAACATCATCTGAACTCTCGCCTATGGAGATAGCAGTTAATAATAAGAAAATTATCAAACTCTATCTAGTGTTCCTTGTCACAGTACAGGCCTGGTGAACACGACAACGGGCGTTAGTTGTTAAGGAACAAACAAAATGGGATTGTAGTTAGATACTGTCTTAGCGGTCAGCTTACACCCAGCATGGGTGTAATGAATGTTGTTTGTGACCTTCATGATGGCCAGTTGTTGGCACGTCACTCTGTAGGTGGTCAATGGAAAACATGATTGTTGTTAGTGACTGTCTTTGAGATTTTTTTAAACTAACAATATGACATTGTAGTTATTTACTTCAGTGGTGGTCATTCATTCATTCATTCATTCATTAATCCACATTTATTCATCCATTAATTCATCCATCCATCCATCCATCCATACATTCATTCATTCATTCATTCATTCATTCATTCATTCATTCATTTATTCATTAAATCATTCGTTTATTGTTGCTGTGTTGACTGAACTGGACATCTCATCAGTACAACAAAATATATATATTATGAAAGGTAAACAATAAAATACAATACAAAACAATATGCATGTAGTTGTATAGTTAACAACATGATATCGTGGTTAGTGTCTTTCTTTGAGGTCAGATAACTAACATGATATTGCCAATAAAACATATGTAACGACATGAGCTTTGAACTTTACAGATCAAGAAAGATAAAGTTTGTTTGTTTAATGATACCACTGGAACTTATTGATTATTAAGTCATATAGAGGAAACCCGCTGCCGCCACAATGTCATAGGCTACTCTTCTTCGGATGACAGCAAGGGATCCTTTATGTGCACTTTCCCACAGACAGGTTAGCACACACCACGGCCTTTGAAGTACCACTCGTCGGTCAGTGGTTGGAACCGAAAATAACCCAACGGGTCCACTGAGGAGGATCGATCCGTGGACCTACCGAACCCAAGTCGAACGCTCAATACCGCTGAGCTACGCCCCCACCCCCCGCCCCCACGCACGTTGAAATAGTCAATGAACCATTTGTTGCTTTGAAATTTACACACCGAGATAGGTCAAAACCCGCACACCTTCTATCAACTCGGTGTGTTAGGTTACATGTAAGCTGTGATATGGAATGCCTTTTGCAAAAAAAATCCCACGTCTTGCACCGCTGAACAATGATTACAGATGTTCGTGTTGACAAAGCATGTGTTCCCATCAAAAGCAATGGCGGACTCCATTTGACGTTAACAAACATGGAAAGATCTATTAAAGGGAGGTAAAAGAGATATCAGGGATGTCAATCTGTAAAGAAATACTGTTTGAATTGTTCATACGACCTGAGGCGACGTCTGCTATATCGACACACAGTGACGTCACGACGTGTTATACTATGTGACGCGGAGATCTTTTGTCAACACGTGAATGGTGATGTGTTGTGATTAATATTGCGTTCAGATCACAGGCAGACGAGGGACATGAACGCAGGGATACGAAACAATTTTGATTCATGTTTTTGAAAAAGCAGAAGTGGTGAAATTTAAAAAAAAAGTATGCATAGTTAAAGAGCATTTCATTCAATTTAGAGCACAGTATGCAATTATGTTTGAAACAGGCGCCGGGGTTGGTTGATTAGTATTCTTCAACCCCCAGTACCAACAAAGGTATGCCGACTGGTGTAAAAGGAATGGAAGTCCGATGGAATCTATAGGTCGAGAACAATGTAGAATTCAGTCGGGCCTATATATCGAAGATTCTTAGTTCAAACTAGACTTACATATAGAGCCCAGTATTCATACTGTGAAAGAGAAATGGTGCAAAAGGAAGAGAAGTCTGTTGGAATCTACGTCCGAAACAATGTATAAACGACTCGGGCAAATACACATAGGATTCTTTGTCCAAACCAGACTTGTATAAATCATAAATATAGTTTGTTTCTTATATTAACGCTAGGATGTATAGGTAATATCACGTTTTATGGATCAGGCTATTTGTTTCACACTGTAAAGATTCATTTTATTATTTAATGCATTTTATTATATTTGCTCGAAGCGTTTTTATGATGTTCTAAAACAGACCACGTATTAAAAACGTGTTTTATTTGCTCGATGAAAATACATGTTCGGCAGAACCGCGCTCGCCGAACACCTGCATGGTATCATCGAATAATTAATTCTTTGATCTACTTCCTTCTCATTATTGATAATCAAACAATTATAACAGTCATGGCAATGTGTATACGCACCTGAGAATATAAGGTACAACAAGAAATTCAAAAAAGGTAATCATAAATATTCCGCATTTACAAACATAACACATTAAAACTAGTCAAGAACCCGAGTACAATGGGTAAAGAATTTCAATACGGGGTTATTGGTCCTGCGGCAATTAACAGTGGTCTATACGATAGCGCATTAGAAAGCAGACCCTAAGTGCATCTTGATAAACTAAAACCTTTTGGCTTCTTGTTACGAAATGAAGTGATGGAAAGATATGAATGCACATTCTCAGTGATCCACCACACTTTACAATTCGCACTTTCGTAACCGAGTATAGAACGTGTTAAAATATTGATTTTACATGTATTGAATTGCCAGCACGTACCCCAGGTGACGCCTTTCAGAAATGTCTCGCGGGAGAGTTATGCAATAATTGCCCCTGGGATGACGCGCGGCATCACCACAGACAAAAACCAAATTGGTTACCAGTTATCGTGCCTGGGAAAAAGATGTATCAAGTAGAATACCTGGAGTGTTCCTACCTGTATGTAGTGGGAATGTTGACTTCGGCGTCAGCAAGTTAATTATATTTATTAAATAGTTAGTTAGTTAGTTATAACATATTTAGGTGCTTATATCCAATTAAGGTTCATGCACGTCTATCATGGTCACGGCCACTCAGTCCAGCTGCCTCGATTGCCTGTCCAAGACAAGTTAGTGTTAGTATGATAGAGGAAACCCGCTATTCCGATTTGATAAGTAGCAAGGGATCTTTTATATGCACCTTCCCACAGACAGGACAGTACATGTAACGACCTTTGTTAAACCAGTTGTGGACACTGGTCGGTGTAAGTGGAAGTACACCTACCCATTGAGCCTAGCGGAGCACTCACTCTGGGTTGGAGTCGGTACTGGGTTTAAAATTTCAATATGCCACGAATGGGATTCGAACCCAATACCTACCAGCCTGCAGTCCGAAGAGTTAACCACTGCACCACGGAGGCCGGTATGTCAATATATTTAGTTAGTTAGTTATAACCTATTTACGTGCTTATTTCCAATTAAGGTTCAGTCACATCTGTCATGGTCACGCAGTCCAGCTGCCTCGACTGTCTGTCCACGACAGAAGTCAGTGTTGGTATGAAAGAGGAAACCCGCTACTCCGAATTGATAAGAAGCAAGGGATATTTTACATGCACTTTCCCACAGACAGGGCTGTACATACCACGGCCTTTGTTAAATCAGTTGTGGACACTGGTTGGTTTAAGCAGAAGTACACCTACCCATTGAGACTTGCGAAGCACTCGCTCTGTATTGGAGTCGGTACTGGGATTAAAAATCCCATATGCCACGAATGGGATTCGACCCCAAGTACCTACCAGTCTCAACTCCGAAGAGTTAACCAATACACCACAGAGGCCGGTATGTCAATATATTGTCGTTTAGATTATTATAGGCCATGCAGATGCACACAGTAACACGCATGGGCGTCACTTGGTGGGGGACAGGGGGTGTGGGGACAGGTCCCCCATTTTTTGGAGTTGAAGGGATTAACATGCAAATGTCCCCCCGCCCCCACTTATTAGTATAAATAACACATGTCTACCCCGCCCCCCTCGCCCATTTCTTTGGAAAATTACGCCCATGTACACACGCACCTACCCTACCCGCCTACCCTTCCTCCTCTATACCCGTTATCTACGACCCTGTGTAATATTATCTTGTATCATACATACCGTTTTACTGCGAAACACGAAGACGTTATACATGTAGCTGTATGCGACGCCAAGTTACATGTGATCAGAAAAACCCATTTCCAGAAAACGTTTCTATAGTGGAATGAGTAAGGAATTATTTCCGCATCATCATTCACAAGTATATATCAC
>JAUTCZ010050857.1:0-11095 GCA_032273805.1 Melanodrymia brightae | reverse complement strand
GGGTTTCCTCTGAGACCATGTGTCAATATAACCATGTGTCTGACGTCCAATAACCGCTGATTTATAATCAATGTGTTTCTAGTGGCGTCGTTAAAACAAACTTTACTTTACATATACCTATACCTATAATATGTATATTATATAAATTCAAATCATGTTCGTATTGATTTAGGGCGAAACGACCCTGGACGCACGGGAATAAGGTGGAAACGACTTGGGGTGGGAACAGGGGCGTGATCAGGATGGCGAGCCAGTCACACATTAAACAGATAAAACTAATTATTGTATGTAAGGCATGTAACTAACTGGCTGAGAATGATATCCTTGCCGACACCCTATCACAGATGCAATACAAGTTTTCATGTTTGTGTTTATCGTAATAATCATCGACTATTTCACGGCTATTTCGACACATGGTCTCAGAAAAAATAACCGCTGTGGTCACATGCGCTACTTTTACCGATGGACAGTGCGGGATATTTCATGTACACTTTCCCACATAGCACCGACCACAGCATCTACAAAATAGCCTTTAATTAATTACTAATTGTACAAAAAATGAAGACTACAATTTAACAAATCGCTACCTTAATATTATCTACTTATTATTTGTAACATCAGAACATTAGATATACGATCAATAATTAAATAATCATGTCATGTAACTTATTTGACATGATTGATTGATTATTTAATTCCATTGTAAGTATGTGTTGTATGTACGGTGTTTTAAAATGCAGTAAGACAATTTTAATGTGCGATGATCTATGCGACTATCACACAGAGTCGCGTGAAGATTGTCGCCCTGTCTCACACCTCGTCACGTCTCCCACATGAAGAGATGCGACTCATCAACGTCTGGTACTAATCACTTGACGACGCTGTTGTTTAGTTCTTACACAGGTGTGTTAAACCAGACGTGCGTGTCACCAAACAGAAAACTTCACATTAACAACAATGTTTAACGCATGTGATTACACATGTCATACTTCTATACTCAGCCATATACAGTATTATACATTTCAAGAACTTATCAATTGTAAACAAGTAGGAATAGTAAAGAAACATGTAAACAAAAAAATTATAAGTACATCGTAAATAAATAAGTCTAAAATATTATGTGTACGGTCATCTTTATTTGCATTAGGCACATGACCCTTGGACACACATTTACATAAACAATGTTACTTTAACAATATCAAACATTCCATAAATAAATAAGAATAAACAATATGGCGGTGGAGCAGGATATGCTCAACTTTCGAGAACACCTGGTATCCTTACAGCTCTACGTTACCTCAGTAAATCCCCAAACTTCACATCCGTAGTTTAAAATGGGATGACATTGTATTCATTTATCAAAAAAAAAAAAAAACAGTTTTAACAAACCAATGTAAATGCCTTCCTGTGACTATCCTTTCAAAAAATGTTGCAGCTCGATAAAAGAACCACTTGATGTAAAAACAACATCTAAATAAGAAAAACTATGTACGATTTCTGACCTATAATTACAATATTTGAATTTTAAGTTATTTGATAATAGTATTTACACGTAGCATCCCGTAGTACAATGTACATGTACATGACATATTATAATATCCAATCAATATTGCATATCTAATTCATTTTTTATCTAATAAAACAATGTCGTCTGCATATAATAGTATAAATTGTTTCAGCATGCCTGTATCAACTCAACTAATGGACTGTAGGACATGACAATACATAGGATAATAATATTATATTTGAACTCGTCTCCGATGTCAATACCGTTCGCGATGCATAACAGAATTTATTCACCCAGAACATCACACGATTAATACATTAAGGTGTTCACTTTTATTACGCTATTACTAATACAGAATTATTACTAAGAAACGTACATACTTACTTGTCAATTACTTCAAGTTAAAGAGCTTGTGTAATTTAAAACTATTTGGTCTGGTGTAATAACATTTGTTTTGTTCCAGAATCATTCTTAAATAGTAAAATAATTATGGGCAGCGAACTAAATAATGAAATTCATCGTTATCCGGGTTTGTTTGTAGTGAAGGCATATCCGGGATTTATTCTTTCAGTATTGAATGGGTATATTAAAATTATCGTGTCGTGGCCTGTTTTATTTGGGTGTTTATGTCGGAAGTATGCACCAGGCAATACGAACCTCCTATCCTCACCCACGTATATCTTACTGTTCTGTTAGGGGGTAATTCTATAATGTACGTGCAGTGAACTGCGAAGCTATCTCCATTAACAATGACGTCAACCTGTTCGTAACAGGACAATACAAGACATTGATCTACAATAAATTATAACATACATTATAAAATCTATATCTTAAAACCCCATTTAGTGACTACACTACCATCCTATACTGTGACTACCATCAACCAAGCATACGTTATCCGCCCACTGTATCCGCAACCCTTCTCTCGAAGCCAAATTGCCTTGCTTCATGTTTCTCAATAAAGATCAGTTAATATTAAATTTGGGATATATAATATTTAAACTAATGACGATTTACATAGGCCTATTATAGTGCATTTCTTCTCTACCTCCTATTATTCTTTTTCCTAGTCCAATAATTCTTCCGTTTGTCCATCTGAATTATTTTAGTCCATACGTAAAATTATTAGATTAATTTAAATTTTAAGTCAATAATTGAAAAACGAACCCAATCATTCTCCCGTTCCAAAAATAGACATTTCGTAAACAAATTATTGTTTTACATTCTACTAGTAGATGTCTTTAATTTATCGCAAATTAGTGTGTACATAATAATAACTGACGCTATTTTCTTTACATTTCCAAATAGAAATAGTATATAAAAGCTTTTTCATCGTTTTATATATATATCCGTTTTTACAAATAATATGATTTGTTTACTCCAGAGAGAAAGTACTTATTGGCACAGTATAATTATGTCACATACAAATACAAATATTCTAAGATCAATATATTCGATGGAACCTTTTAATAATACGTAAAGCTTATAGAATTAGTCTTTTTTCTTTAATTCACGAGAAGTCGAAGTTTGAAAGATAAATAACAAGTTATAACAGCTATCGGCATTAGTGTCAAACATATTAATTAATTATCTACTAACTATTAAACCAGGTTTGTTGTTTATTCAACGGTTAGATTAGTTGTTTAATGAGATGTCGATACAGGTACACACCAAGCCAAACAGTGAAACACAAACATCGCTAAAGCTAAAGTGCGAAAATCACATGTCATACAGTCTATGTATGTTTGACGCGAGTTTTCTACGCAATACAACGTAAATGATTCTTTGTTGAATTAACTCGATGAATTTTAACCCAATTACACATTGAACATTGAATAGCACCCAAGTGCACTAAATTATTTGTTTGGATGAATGTCAAAATTAGTCTATAATTAATATTAATTTATCTATAGTGAATGTAATTATTGTTGTGATAGCAATTGACACTCATTCCTGTCTAGAAATTAGGTACATGTACATTGACAGATTAATTAAAAAAAAAAACAACATAACAGTTGCTATACATATAAAATTGATATAGTCCAGTTGATGTATTATAAAGCATTTCCTTTGTTACATTATGTAGAAATTAAATACACTTATACTGCGTGTAGGCCTACACGTTGTAAATGAATAACATTATACATGATTTTAATATGTTTATCTTTATTAGTTATTACGACTGAATAGCAGTGCGATGACGTCGACACATTCTTGAATCATTTATTTTAATAATTTTCGTCTGTCTTGTTAGGTCAATAGATGTTTTATCTCAATTGTGAATGTCGTTAATGTTGTGTTCTCCGATGGTCTCTCCTAATGAATGCAGCAGACAACAGTAAACCATTTTGAAGGAGACGAGCCACATTAGCTCAAAATTAATATCGCCTGTTGTGACATTCCAGTCTGGGAGGATGCGGGCGGGCGGTTGGGGGTCAAAAATTTACTCAGGTGACCTATGGGCCTCTTGTATTAACAGACTTCCACTTGTCGCCTTTGGAGAAAAAGCTTTTCTTTTTCGCCACACGATACCAATTTTTATAGGATAATCCTAATCTGACTTTGTAATCCGTGTACATGAAAGAGGGAATGATGGTACATGAAGATAACACATTGTTTGATCAGACGTTTCGGTATGTCTTTAATCACAGGTATACGCAGCATGCTGTAGACTGCATATGGCCATACCAGTTTCTACTTTTGCTTTTTAATTAGGGTTAAGCCTATATTAATTATAGACTAATTGCAAACGAGTCTGATGGTGCAGTTCTTAAACAGCACGTGGCCAATATTGTTCATTTCTCCACGCATGTAGATCTGTATTATGGATTATCGATCTGTGAGCGGATTATCATAGCGGCGGGATGCAGACTTACCTGTTCACTTCAATCTGGCGGCGTTTTTCTTCTCTTCCCACTGAGATGCCGATACACTGTAACTTCATCGACAACGTCTTCAATGTCTTAATATTCAATTCAATTCTTTATTTGATAGAAACATAATGATGGTTATGGAGCCCAAGCATCAAAGAAAAAAAAATAAGAAAAAAACGATTTCCTACATTATATTAAACATTAAAGAGGTGGTGGTGGGTGGGTGGGTGGCTGTGGGGCCATGCACACCCAGTTGCAGTCCTGCAGAATAGTGTGACTGTGTTAACACATTATTTCTCCATCTCTCTCGGTGTTTTGGTCTGTAGTTATCTACAACTTATTATTTACATGTTTATATCTAAGTAAGATTCAAGCACGTCTGTCATGGCCACGCATTCCAACTGCCTTAACTGCCTGTCCAGTACAGAGGTTAGTGTTTGTATGAGGGAGAACAAAATTACATCAAATTGGTAATTTGTAGCTTAGACATTGGGAATGTTACTTAGCTATAGCTTATTTACGTGCTTATATCCAAGCACGTCTGTCATGGATACGCAGTCCAGATGCCTCGCCTAGCAGACCAAACCATAGTGGTCTGCGTTGTCTTTCTGTTTTGTTTTGTTGCGCAAGTCCTCAACGTTACAAATCTTCAATATCCCTGTGATGAGCTGACTACCTATGGTTTGGTTCAGCCGCACTATAATAATTATGGAGTCGTCTCTGGAACTGTTGTTAGTTATCAATATTATGGTAATCTCTTCTGCTCAGAACGTGCGTTAAACAATACGTAAAGCGTAAATTCTATTTAATGATTTCTCAGAACAAAAAAGAAGTTTAAATAAATTATTACACTCTGCCTGTTATAATTATCAATGGCAGATCCAAACGGGGTGGAAGGAGGAGTTGGGACTAATGGAACACATAATGATTTTAACGGTCTTGTTAACTTTTATTCTATTATTCTATGACTTTTTCTATGGCGCCATTCTCATGAGTAGATCTGAGTTTCAATTTTAGCCCCATACATAATTGTGTCCTTGAGCTCCCCACACCAACCCAGTTTGTACCGCGATACGAGGGATGGCATACATTAATTTACAGTGAGAAGACAACTATGTAACAATTTTTGCGATTATATGTATATATACGCAGGTCACATTAATATTACATATTACATTAACAATGCAGGCGTAACGTCAACTATGGCTTGGTACAATATAGACTCCAGGGAATATATCATGCAGAATATTGTATAAAACTACATGTCAAGGAATCACGGTCATGCACGCGAATACACAGGCAGGATGTTAAAGTATACTCTAGGTGTACATAATGTGCAAATGAATAATTGAAATTGACGCATCACTTTAAAAATCACAGGCGAGGGAGCGAGGCATAGCGAGGCGTAGTTCATCGCAAGAACGCCCGTCTCAGGTTCGATAAGTCGACGTATCGATCCTCCACATTGGATCAGTTGGGTTATTTCTCGTTCCTGCCAATGGTCCACGACGTTTCATAGACCGCGGTATGTGCCATCTTGTATGTGGGAAAATGCACAGAAACTATTCATTGCTGTTGTTTGGTAAGAGTAGCCTATGTGGCGGCAGCGTGTTTCTTCTGTGATCAAGAGTCGACATAATCGTGCGTTGGGCATCTAATAACTGCTGGTTAATAATCAATGTGTTCCAGTTGTGTAGTTAAACAATTTAAGATAGGTGGAACGTCCATCACATTAAAACGTCACGATGCAAATTCATGCAACGTCTATCTCACACAAAAGTACATCTTTACACGTACATCTTTTTAATTGGCGCTTTTATCTTTCACCGGTAGAACCTATAATACGTGTCGCGTTCTAACGGTAGCCGCATGAATTAGCCTATTTATGCATAATAATTGTGACGACAATCGGAACTTCTGCATTCAAATATTTGTCCTGGTCGAGAAATTTGTCGATTGATTAATTGTAGTCAGAGTCACGCACGACAAGATGTATTATATAAAGTGATCATATTTGTATGGAATGAACAATATGCAGGGCTTGATCCAGAGGGTGTAACTAGTATACATAATGCATGGGAGAACGCCATCTTCGATGTTATTCTGTGGAGAAACAAAACAGTTACCGAACATGTTGTTATAGTTACGTACAATTATTTACGTGCTTATATCCAATGAAGGCCCAGGCACGTCTGTCGTGGCCACGCAGTCCAGCTGTTGTTAGTTATATCTTATTTACGTGCTTATATTACGTGCTTATATAACGTGCTTGTGTGATCGAGGAAACAGCTACACTTCATGAGTAGCAAGGGATCTTTTATATGTTTATATGCACTTTCCCACAGATGTACATGTACGTACCACGGCCTTTGTTAAGCCAGTTGTGGACACTGGTCGGTGTAAGTGGAAATACACCTACCCATTGATCCTTACGGAGCACACACTCTAGTATTAAAAACGGCATATGCCACGAATTGGATTCGAACCCAGTACCTAACAGTCTTCTGTTTTATTGCTATGCGTTTATTGATATTGTAGACCTTATGCTGGTCTTGTATTATTTTTCTCTGTAAATTAGTCTTGGAACAGCAAATTGGTTGGCATGAAAATATATTTATATTTATAAGTTAAGTGGAGATACCTTTTATAATTCATGTATATATCGTGTATCTTAACGACACGAACACAATGAGTTTTCATGGACCTTGTAATGACCTTACTCTATAGACCTTTAATGGCGATTCCAAAATATATAACATACTATACACGGTATACAACAACTACTGATCAGTTAAAAGGTGGATTTTTTATTTTGGAGTATTCTAAAATAAAATTGGCTATGATTTCACTTTTATTTTCTTCATCGTAATAATATTATAATGGAATGTTGGTGGATTTTAAAATTATGCTATAAAGCAACTGTCTACAATTATATTCCCCTTTAAACGTTACAATTAAATTTGGTTAAAATCTGTGACAAACAATACTCAAAATATTCTATAGAATATATTACGCTCAACTCGGATGTTTAATGTGTCAAACTCGGTGTTCATAATTCGATTAATGAACTACAAACTGATAATCTGCGTGCCTTGTTCCACTATTAGTTGTTAATTTGGTGTCTATTGAGAAATCGTTTCTCTCTCATTGCTATAATCAGCATCGTTGATTACGGTGTATACACGGCTAGAGCAGTTAGTTACTGAAGTGTTATAATCATAATGTCAGAGATTTTCTCGACACTGGTTTTACGCAGATGTGGAATTAACTGTTTGTAATTGTGTACCACTAATTCAGTAGGCTACCCGTGCATTAAGTTTAATTTGAGAACAGTAAACCCAATTAAACGTAATTAAACATGTATAATACGGTACGTTATATATAATTGTTTGACAACTATGTTTGTTAAAAAAGAATTATTTCAACAATAAATTAATATTCTACACAAAATAATTATTAAATTCGTTCTGAAATTACAATAATTAATCAATTTAATTAAGGAATCTACTATTTTGTGATCGTAAATATGGTTGTAATATAGTTCACAAAGTGATCAACTAAAATTATTGTATTATCTAATTACATGATGATTTTACATCATTTCTAGTATTTTTGCCACACCATAACAACATGTAAATTCATTAATTTAAAACGCAATGGTAGTAACACATCTATAGCATAATATTATAGCATTCGGGAATCGTATAATAAATGTATACAAGGAGTGAAGGACAGCGTTCCATTAATTTTTATCGTAGCCATTATTCAATCGCATAACACGTGTGGTGAGTAGGGGCTGAATATTAGGATGTCTTGCTGAACACTGATTCATCTCAACATAGGGTCCAGAAAATAGAGTTTATAATTTATTTTAAAACGTGGGAGGATTTACAATAGCGAAGAAAATTTGATACGAGTGTTCTCCCTTTTTCAAAATGGCGCTACCCACGTGTGTAAAATAGTAATTTAGTTCTATGTTGCTTTTTTGCATCTCTGTTTAACTCTAGGATCCGATATGTTTTGATATTGAAACAACACGTGAACTGCTATTTTAGATTAGTTTAAAAAGGGTAAGTTACTGGGATTCACAGTGAATAATAAAACGTACGGTATGCTGTTTAGAAGATGAACATTAATCATTTTAATCATTAAAATTAAATTAATGATTAAAGTTAAACTGATATTTCAAATTGTGATTAAGTATTATTTTGACTCCCGACCCTCCAAGAAGTAAAGACGATATACATACAATCTGTGATTATCTATTAAGTAAAGCCATTGAAGTTAAACTATAAATAAAGAAATTTCCCTTTTGCTCTTCCATAAATTTATAATTCAGTGCCTACGGTCATGAGATTTCAACAACTTGTAAGTGAACAGCAGACAATGTCTGAATGTGCATGAAATAGATTCGTGACAGATCTCAGATCTGTACGATTTTATTCACATTTTATATTAAGTGAAAAAGATACGTTGAATTATAAAGCATTAGTTTCAATACATGAGGCATTACTTACATTCTATATTGGATGCAAAACAGTTTCCGATCAAGGTGAATCACATTCAAAATGACAGATCGAACTAATATAACAATTGAACTTATATGACTGTATGAAATAAACAATAAATGATATAATTATTTGGTATATTTTGCAGTGTTACTGAGTGAACACTATATAATCACACATTATGGAAGATAACGTTGAGAAAAAGGGACATCGGGCCCGATTAGCTGGAAGAAAAGCTGAAAAGAAGAAATCTAAGAACAAACATGAACAAGAATTGACGGCCAGACAGCGCAATCCGAAAGCTTTCTCCATACAGTCTGTTCAGAAGACTGCTAGACGTGTGCAGAGGTTTGATGTTTTACATTTTGTTATAATACCAAGTGCACAGCACTTGAAACATGGTCAATTTTGCGATGTCGCAAGCTTGCTTGATTGTCATTGCAAACAATTTTTTCAACAACATTGTGACATAAAGTATAAAGAAAAGACTGGAATAAACCAAAGTATATTGAATGGAAACATTCAAAACACTACACCTCAGTCTCATATCATGAATGTTTGTCTGGTACATCAAAGGCTATGGTGTGTGATATTGTATATGTATAGGAAAGGGCACATAAAATATCCCTTGATGCTAATCGATACAAATGGCATATGTGGCGGCAATAGGATTCTTCTGAAACCATATGATGACATATTTTAAGTGTGCTTGATATCTAATAGCTGAAAATTAGTAATCAATATGCAACCAACTTTATCTTTACTTTATAGTAGAATAATGATCACCATGTGTACCTGGATAACCATGTCTGTATTATTGTAACAGAACACTTGACATCAAGTCTCGGAAGCGTCACATTCCTCTAGTAGACCGGACACCGCTTGAACCGCCACCTATCATTGTCGGGGTCGTTGGCCCGCCTAAAGTGGGGAAGACAACTCTACTGCAGTGTGTCGTGAGGAACTTCGCTAAAGAGAAACTGTCGCAAATCCAGGGTCCAGTCACTGTCGTTTCTGGTTCGTTTTTCTTTTCTACATCTATTAAAAGTTACACTTTATAATGAATTATGTTGTAATTTTGTAAAAAATATAAAGACCTTTGATTTGCTTTTCCGATTAAATTTGTATTGAGTAGAAACAAAAATGTTCTCTATTGCGAAAAGTAAAATATCTTGATCTTAACAGATTGAGAATGTGCAGTCAATAGTCTAGTGACTTGGGGTGGCTCAGGCTGGCTAGACTTTTTTTTGTTAGGTTGCGAATACATACAGGATAAGTTTCATTGGAAAGGAAATGCTAAAATTTTTATTTTTTATTATTGCTTTAGATTTTAGTGTTTTTAAAGCTGTTCTTTGGCATTAAATACACTTAATAAATATATGTGTCACCTAAGTACAAGTATTGTTTATAATTTAAAAAATTTCAATTCTGTTTTGTTTAGGTAAGCGAAGGAGACTGACGTTGATAGAATGCAACAATGACATCAACTCTATGATTGACATAGCCAAAGTCGCAGATCTGGTGAGCTATTATTAGAGAATTACACAGTGGCGACAGCACTTTATTGCCGTAGAGAATTAATTTTACTACGCATTACGATGAAAAAAAAATTTAAGAAAATGAAATTGACGAAGTCACCCGGATGCAAACAATCATGTAAATTAAAAATAAAACAGTTTTTGAATGTGTTCACCACTCCATCCCATTTACGAGCAATTCACCGACATCGGGTGATATTCCTGACAAAATTAATTGGGTGCAATAAAATAATAATGACAATTTTTTTCTCTTCTGCAGGTTTTACTACTCGTAGATGCGAGTTTCGGGTTTGAGATGGAAACGTTTGAGTTCTTGAATATCTGCCAAGTTCACGGCTTCCCGAGGATTATGGGAGTTCTAACTCACCTGGATATGTTTAAAAACAACAAACAGCTGCGGAAAACCAAGAAGAGATTAAAACACAGATTCTGGACGGAAATCTATCAAGTAAGTTGTCGAAGAATTAATGAATAGATGGATTTTTAATGACACCCCAGCACGAATAAAGATATTGGGTGTTAACAAGTAGTAAATATAATAATGATGATATAAAATTATATTCTAAAAGTTGTAACAGAGGTCGTTCTGCAATATATATATATATATATATACATACTGGTACAACACTGTTCTGGTTTGTCGAGACTTTCAACCTGGTTGCTTATGAG
>JAUTCZ010050846.1:0-11095 GCA_032273805.1 Melanodrymia brightae | reverse complement strand
CATCGAGTTATGAACAAATTTTTTGTGGACGGCTCGACCAATCAGATTGCAGTAAACACTATAATGGAAAAATAATTTATTTATTTAGTTATAACGTATTTACGTGCTTATATCCAATTAAGGTTCAAGTACTTCTGTTATGATCAGCAGTCAAACTGCCTCGACCGCCTGTCCAGGACAGACGTTAGTGTTATAGTATGATAGAGCGAACCCGCTCCTCTTGATGTTCTATAATTATGCACTTTCCCACAGACAGGGACAGTACATAGCATGGCCTTTGTTATAATGTTAAACGAGCTGTGGACACTGGTCGGTGTAAGTGGAAGTACACCTACCCATGGAGCCTTGCGGAGCACTCACTCTGGGTTAGAACTGGTACTGGGATGCTGTATGCCACGAATGGCATTCGAACCCAGTACCTACCAGTCTTAATCCCGATGCGTTTAACTACTGATTTTCATTCTTATAGTGTTGACCAACCGTTATTATTTAGAACTATAATTGTAAAGAACTATAACAAGGGACAAAACTCTGTGTTTGATACTGTTAGAAAAAACATTAAATTTAATGTTTCAACAAAATTTCGGATTTCTACTAACGCAATTGAGCATACGAATATGGATATTCTGAACAACTGTTAGTAAATAGTTCATAATGTATTCTTTGGAAAATGGTTTCATATAGGTAAATCGAGTTATCATTAGCTGATCTAGGCATTATTCCTTTAAATTGTGCTCATTGATGACACACAGATATAGCCGTAATCGTTTAAGCATTTGACAAACAACGGTTTTCCTATAAGAAAACCTCAACTCTTACAACACGATATTAATATTCCCGTAAACATTTCTGTATCATAATTCGTTGTTGATTTGTTTTAAGAAGTTACCATTAGAAAGGAAGAGTTTAACACAAATACCATCAGGTCGTTAACAGCCACTTTCAATTACGTGTTGTTGCGGACGTATAACACATTAATAAAGCTGACGCCGTTTTTCTGTTTTTCCTTATTAAAAAATCTCAGGAAGAAAATGTCGTTGGACGTTTTGTTAATTCTCCAACAAGCATGGTAATGAGCCACTTTGCGTTTTCAACTCAGAAGACGTAGGTGGGATATAGCAGAGATTTGATCTGAGGGCGCGCATACACTAATAATGTTATGAGTATAATGGTTTTAGTAACAGCAGCTATCGCTGGTACTAATAGACAGATCACGTCTCGTGTTGTGTTTGTCTACATATATTTTAACTTGTTTACAAACAGACCTAACACTTGCTATAACCTTGTGGTGATCTGAGTGAATACCTTTGGTGGGTTCAGCTCCCCACAAATTAGATTTAACATCTACGGTGAACCAAATTCTAAAGAAATGCCTACACATGTCACATTTTATGGAAATGGGACCTGACTATCATTTTTTTCTGATGTCATTTGTAAGAAAACCACGTAATTCTACGCCAGTTCCCCCTTTCCGGAGAAACTACGAACAATGTTTATTCTGAAGAATAGACAGGGAGGATTTGAGTCTAAACGAACTGATGTAGGCACCGACTGGCACATCCACCGCCACAGTTCTTGCGAGATGTAGCAGGCTTATACACGTAGTAAATAGTAATTAAGCGATTGGAAACGTTTGAAAACCTATACAGAAATTCATCGGAACGTAACACCATTAACATGGTAGGATGTAAAAGATATCTATAGGCTAACGATCAATTTGTCAAAATGAGAACAAGCAGATGTTCCATATTGCATCCATATAGCTCACTTTTCATCAGATGCTTCTGTCGTTGTAACGACCGTGCCCCGTAATTGAAAACTCCATTACTCAGGATAAAACAGCTTTAATATTCTCCACATCAGTTCAACCAGCCTACGTTATTAAATGTCTCATAATGAATATGCATTTACAAGTATTTTAATGAAAGAATATATTAACATTCCGAGGTTTTTCCCCGCTACCTAGAATACTCCCCACCCCGCCCCATAATGCACAGCAAACTTTCAATGGTGTAATTATGTATTGAATATCAAAGGAAGATTATAAAAGTTGGACATTTGACACATTTAGCCTTTATATAATTTTATTTTAAATGACAAAAACCACTAAGATAGCCAAATCCGTTTTTCTAATTTAACTTTGCGATTTATGCCCTATATATTTTACAGTGCACATTTAGTTTTGTTAGGCCACGAGGCCAGCGAATAACAATTCCATTACAGGAGTGAGTGTATTTTAAACACTTCAAGTACTACTTCATACCTTTGATCGTTGATTATGACAACTTAATAAAGATCGTATACATCGTGGCATACTCTTTATATACAGTAGAAGTAATGACCAATGGAAGCCTGAGGCAGAATACTGGACGAGCAGAGCACTTGAAACTGTTGTCAGAGGGGACTCTGATGAGAAATAATTGGATGTATTAGCAATAAACGTTGGCATGCATCGTTGAAGGTGTTCATTTGAGTCTTTCTCTGCGAGTGATATTATTGATTCATAACGCATCTTTTGTCAATTTTATGCCATCAGTAGTTGCTGGAGACAGAATCGGTAGGCTACTAAACCTTCACCAACACGTATCTGCGTTTAATGTATCATTCATATTATATCACTGACCGATTGTGTAGTCTAGGCCTACATAACGAAATAACATAACAAATTGAATTTTAAATAATGAAAATAAGAATTCAAGTAATCTTACATTATTGCTATGAAAACAATATAATATAATATATAAAAGACAAAACACTCCGATGACCAATTGTGTATTTCTGCAGAAGGCAGAGTCGAAAGGATAATTATGGTAACAGAGTCGAGATGGCATGTACTCACCAATCACAGGCAAAGCTGTTATGATAGTAGGCGTTCGCGAACGATCAAGATATCCTGCCCCATCAGTGGCACAGCCATAATTGTTTGTCTGAATTCTTCCTCGAAACGAGGAAAAAGATGTAAACAGGTGAAAGTAGGATGTTGTATCATCTCCGTACATGATGCGTCATACCGAGAACTAGTCTCTGATTGTTTACCATAAACATTTGTGAACGTTTTCTCTAGTTCATGGACGGTGTAATGTAACGTAAACCAAATCATATAAAAAGGTGTTATTTAAATATAACACAAATAAAATCTAGATATTTTTTCTTAATCTAAAATGTAAATTCTCTTCTTTAATTTCAAATTAAAAGACATAATAGTATGATGTAATATCATAACAGTAATTGTTTAGTGGATATGAGACATATTTCACTCACAAATACGAAAAATGTAGCAATAGTCAAACTTGGGTTTCATTTTTCAAGGCTTTTTGATTGATCACTTTCATTTGAACATATATAATTAAAACATGTACGTTAAAAAAGCGAATGTGAACAACATAAAGCTTAACTAGCAATGCAAATACATACATATTAGGACGGTGTATCATTCGTTGAGTATATTTGATAACAGAGAGTTATTTAAAATCTCGTTCTATACTTAAACAAATAATGGCGTGACATAACAATAGAATGACGTCATGCACATTCATTTTTAACGTATAAGCCATAACTATTATTCTCTTTGTTTTCAGTGGTCACCCAATGTGAGTAAATAACAGGATCGATCATGATCGTTTGAGTGTTTTTCCGTTCCAACCACTTTCCAGGCATATTTCAAAGACCATGATATGCACTGTTCTGTCTGTCGTCTAATGTATAGCCTAGCCTATAAATAAATTATAGGTGTCTTGTGAAGACCACTTGTAATAACTATAATATATTTGCTATGAAACAAACAATTAGTTCTTGTTCATCATCTGTTAACAGGTTATATATGTTTGTGATTTAATAAATGTTTCTGCCAACTACCTACAGTGGCTGTTCTAAGAAGGAACTGTATTGATACGATTGGTCACGTGGATTGGTCACGTGGATTGGTAAGATTGCCGGCGGGGGAATGAGAACAACGCGCCAATCGTTGCCTCATCTTTATCTTATAGCTACCCTTCAAATATTGTCCCTTCCTCTCCGCAACTTGTTTCTTTTGTCTTCGTTCTAACCAAATCCAATATATCTGTCTATTGCTTTCGGCATCTCCTGCTGTTTGACAAAGCCAGTGATGCCAACAGAATGAGTCCGGAGAGTGTTAGGCGGTAATTAAACCTTGTCCTCGGGGGAACTACGTTTTGCTCACACCAAAGAACGCCATTGAAAATCCTTGTCCAATATTGGGACTTTCTGAGTGGGGAAGGTGCTATGTAAAGCAAGGCATTCAAGACATGGTTATTCTGCTTCGATGGTCCGGCAGACGTCAACTATCCATCGTAATGATGCATGGTAGACTGGGAGTAATAACTAACCAAGTATATAAATCATGTAATGCTGTACTTTCTGAAAGACAATCGTTTTCTGATGGCATTGTTTGTAACATGCTTTATTCACTAAATTTCCAAATAATAACTTTTAATAAAATGAACAAGGTAATATTCTGAAATATATGTATGTGCACTGTTATTATTATTTTATAGTTCTAGTTATGTGAAAGCATGACGATCACCTTAAGTAAATTTCCAACACTTTCAGATGGGTTTTGAGGTTTTGTTTGAACCTTGCTCCCTTGTTTCAGTAGGATATTGATCTATCTCTGTGGAGAATCGTCCTAGTAACGTGCAACAGGTAGCAGGTTATATCCCACATGGGGGTGGGGGTGGAGAAGCGGAGTTTGAATGAAAACATAAAACAATATAGAAAGATGGATTCAGTATGTAGGTAGTTTATATCATACTTTGAATTAAATTAAGATAGGAATTATTCTCAAGAAATATAGTTTTGAAACAAATCACAATTTATGTGATTAAATTTCTTGCATAAATATCCTATTAAATAATGTGAAAATTCAATAAACTAAAATAAAGTACCTAACTACACTGATTAGTTGGCTGATATGAAGCAAAACGTATCCGGTAAGGCCATGTTAGGTCATGAAACATTTGCACCATTAACGGCGGCATTTATGACCTGATTTATATACCGGTAATAGACAGACAATTTCCTGTTTGGTGAAATGTGATTTCTATGTGAACTCGTGGTATTTACCAATTCTTAAAACATTTTAATTCACTTAATTTATCGTACTTTGAAAGAAGCGTGGAATAGTCTCGATACATATGACCGATAAGTTGATTGACACAGTATTTGCAAAGTGCCTGTATACAAAGACAGAAGTTTACTAGACGAACCTCCTGACGAAGTTTAGATTTTTTAACGTTGACAATTGCGCAAACATGCTGTCAATGTATATGTGATTAATTGGAAACTGTAGTTCTATTCTGTATTGATTTTCACACATGCGCACCAAGCAACAATCATCGACTTCGTGTATACTGCAGTGTTCAAACCATAGTCCAGTGGTCTCGTCAGATGAGGTTACGAATTGACCCGGTTGCACCTATCTAAAAGAGAGTTGGTTGTCTTATTGTGGCGCCAAGTATAATATACTGTTATAGTCCCTACTTCGCATCATGGATAAAGAATAAATATATTAAATGGCTTATGTATCCTAAACATTATTACAGTATACGTTATATGGCACAAATTGTAATTGAATTTATCGACACAAATATGTTTTGGATTGTTGGAACATTTTTACAAGAGTAATGGAGATGATATACGTGAGATCAAATGTTCATAATACAAAGCTGTACTATAAATAGATGTCTAACTTCCTCACAGTAAGAGTAACAATCCACATGTTTCAGCAAATGGTGTCTACATTTATAGTGTAAATTCTGATATTCATTCTACGCCGATTTGAATCACCGTTATGCCGTTCTGGCTAGCAAGTTGTGTCATCAGGGTCATAACAATGACGGACATGTGAACACGTCAACAGGTTTTAAAATAGCTATTCAGACTTTGTCGGAATCTTGCATGGTTATATAGCTAGTTTAAAATTTTATAATACTATTACAAGTTTCCTTCATATCCAGTTGAAGCATGGGAATAGTATTCGCTATTCTTTGAGCATTATGATTGAGATTATATACTTACCCACATTGAATGAAAACGCTATACCATTTAGTAAGAATAACTATAGCAATACTTCTGTTCGTAGTCTGATACAATCGTCCTGTCAAGCAAGGTATTAGTTTGTGTGGAACATTGCAGTTTAGAGAGGTATAATTAGCTGTGTCTACAGAGTGAAGCGTCATTTTCTCTAGTCCACAGAATACTAGTATGCGATAATTGGGACAGAGGATGTTCAGATGAGTGAAAACGAATTACA
The DNA here is from genome assembly GCA_032273805.1 of Melanodrymia brightae. Classification (NCBI taxonomy): domain Eukaryota; kingdom Metazoa; phylum Mollusca; class Gastropoda; order Neomphalida; family Peltospiridae; genus Melanodrymia; species Melanodrymia brightae. Next base: position 4,824 of record JAUTCZ010050846.1, on the reverse strand, counting down.
AACATTACTTTAATTTAATTGGAAGAAATTATATATAGATCTATATGAGAACAAACAGTTTGTTCCTCTCTTGATAATAACACTCATAATTATACACTGTATATTAGCCCAACGGTAGAGAAGGTAATTCAAGACTGTTATTTGCGTGTTACATAATTATACCAAACAATCGAGCGTGAAATACTTTAGCACACATGTTTTTTTCGTCCAATATTTTATGAACCAGTGTTAATGTATACAGTAGCAGTAACTGACTAATCCCTTAATAGTCTGTTTGCCATTCGCAGCGCTGTACTTGATATTTGAGCCCGACTGGCACTCGACACAACAGAAATGCCAAACACCAATTGGAAACATGTTCAATCACTCATTACGTCTGTTTTCTTTGGGCACCGCGATGGTTTACTAGTGGGATTAATGACCAGGAAAAAAAGTGGGTAAAATGTTGGTTTTAGATTCAAATTTAAATGTATTCTTTGTATAAAGAGGTTTAATTTCTAACTCCTGCTCTAATCTTCCATTTGCATGGCTACAGAATTTTCTGCAAATATTTAGCGAATCGATTACATGTCGCGGTTGGCTGCAAGTCGGTACAAAAGAACTGGCAGTTGGTAGAGTATTTCAGATTAAGATGTTTACTTCTGGTGACACAGAGAAATGGAATATGGCCAAACTAAACACGAATGACACGCACTTGAAGAACAATTAACCTTGGGATTTCCTACGCAGACAAGAAAAAGTCCCATTTGGTATGAACAATTGATGTTTGAAACATGCTGCACATCTGCAGAAATTAGCCGACACTTAATGATTTGATATTGATGGCGCTCCTCTGATTGGATTGCGTGTTGTCTGTTAAATAAGTATTGTATATGTTTCAGAATTATAATGTTTATATTATATCAATGCTTTAATATGATTCCAAAAGTGATCTCTCTCCGCCATTTGCAATTGCCATTAACATGGTACATAGCATCGGTACAAAAGTCATTCGTTTGTTATCAACCTATAGACATACTTTCAGCAGCAAAATGAAACAACTTTCGTGAGCATAACTGATTTGTGTTTCATAACTGACTTTTAAACGCCCTTCGCCCTAAAGTCTATATTTTGTTTCAAAAGTCATTAACTCGTTATGAAAATAACGTATTTCTTCCCATGCGTATTTTGGTCATGCGAATCTTAGCTTAGCTACGAGTCATGTTTTTCGTTATAAAATCTCGTCATTGTTTTAATCGTCCAGTCGTTTTTAAGAATGGTTTCTTAGATTTGAAAGTTCACTTGTTTTGTTCCATTTTGGGTCTACTGCTTATAGCAACAGTTACTGTCTTCTACTAGACCACAGATCATACTATCTATCACATGCGCATGTATTCACGCACGTTCAAGTGCCGACATCAGCAAACTTTAAAATTATTGATGAATAAAAGTTATGTAATTTGTTTTTCGGATTTCCACTTTTAATTAATTATCAACCGTGGAAACGCTCGTTTTATTCTGTTCATTAAAATAAAAAATCTCCGTTGATCACTCTTGCCAATATTTCCAAAAGAGTAATCAAAGTTTCTGATGGAACATAGTAGATCGATAGTGTTGAAATTACCGACTTGTGGTCGGTTCCCACAGCGTGAGCTTCGTTTCCACTGCACTGGTCACCTACTTCCACATCTTTGAGCAAGTTCGCCATTACTTTTTTTTCTCAAGAATCAATATTTTTAGATTTTTGAATAATTGGAAAAGTATGGTCTTTTGAATTGTAATGGTATTGTGTTTCGTAGTCTGTGGACTTGTGTATATACTGTAATTAATTATTTATGAGGCAGCAAAAGAATTGCATGTGCCAACTGAATTACAATAAGTATGTACTTACTATAGATCTTGTTTGTTGGTTTATACAAATTTTCTTTGTTACATCTGCAAATAAAATGGTAAATTTGCATTAAATCCGTTCATTATACTCAATAGCTAATCATACGTCGTAAAATCTGGATTGGAAATTATTATGTTTGAAAAAAGTAGCAGTCCATTGTTATATATATTACTATTTTATTTAATACGCAAACAAATTTCCATTTTCTGGCCATTAAATATTTAATAGTCCAAACATGCTAAATTTCCTAATTTCAATAGCTCGTATTTACTACACCCTGGCCACTATCACCTTGGGTACAGTCTCGGCATTGGGTCCCGGCCTTTGATGGCGGACCGTACTCATGGCAGGGATGTCTAAACCTTCATTGGATAAAGGCAACTAAAATTAATGCGAACGAACGAACTGGCCGGTATAAGCGGTGTACACCTACCCTTGGGACTTGAGAAGCACTCACTAGGTTTGGAGCGGTACTGCGATTAAAAATATCATAGCCACAAGCGGCATTCGAACTCAATACAATCAGTCTTGAAGCTAATTTCTGTTACTACAACCTTAGTGTTTTGTAATTATACGATATTTAAATCACTAAAGCAATGTTGTATATTAATTATAAATAAAACATATAAAAGTTTAATTCGTTACACGGTGACCAATAATCAGGTTTAGCTCTCATTGTTCAGTGCGTCTCTATTTTTGCAAGTTGACAGTAGTTTTGTAGGTTGACGTTATGTCTGTTGTCTGGCATCTATTACGAACACTCACTGTATTAATATAGGTGAACCATTATCATATACTATGATATGTGTAATACAATCTATGTTACATAATGCATGCTATTTTCATCAATTCAATGGTGAAAATCAACGGAAATCCAATAAGCTTACATTAATATCCACTATCAATGTCTAACGCAAAGCTTATCCTTACATAATGTAAATTAATAAAGAAATACTGTATGTTTAACGACACACCAACACAGCTTAATTGGTGTCCGTTACGTGCCTAACATAATATAATCGTTATTACGACACATAATTTACAGATATATAAGCGACAAAACATTGACATGGCCAAATACGTGTCTTTGTACAAGGCAGAGTCGAAGAGATATTGCGACACAGTAGGGATGGCATGTACATACAAATCACTGCCAAAGCAGTGATGATACCAGGTGTCCGCGAAAGATGACCATATCTTGCTCTACCAGTGGCACCCGTCATAAGAACAGCCATATTGTTTGCCCACTGTCTTCATCGAAACGATAAAAAGCGTTAAACAGGTCAACGTAAAGTATTGTATCAGACATCATCTGTGTTAATGATGTGTCATATCGTGATACAGACTCTGAATTTCTACCATAAATCTTTTAAGTGTTCAGCAGTCCATGGCCGGTTTAGCCCTGATGAAACATCGTCTGGGCCAGAAGGACATGGCTTTGCTTAAAATCGGCAAATAATGAACATGCCCTAAAGTATCTCAGATGTTGTGATATGTAGATACCGTAGGCTGGAGAAGATGGAATATTACTCGACTTAGAATGGCAATTTACTGTTTGACGTCTTCCCTTTTGTCATACAGCTAAGTTTTGAAGCCTGTGTCGTATGAAACAGTCTTATGTTCAATAAAGCAAGCGTTCTACTACCGAGACAACACGTTTTGTAACCGGTATTTGCATCTAACATTAAATGAATGTGATATGATAGTACACGTCGGTACCAGTCATTCTGTTCGCGAGCGCTCGCCCTAATGAACGCAAGGCAGATGTTCTACGTTCTGTTGTTTCCTTTATTTCCAACTATGGTGGATAAATCAATGCAATGTGATCTGCTATCCTGACAAGTGATGCATGCATGGACACCTAATGAATTGTAAGTTACTATTTTTTGATAAGCAACAGGGACTATTTTTATATGCACTTTCCCACAGACATTTGATCAATCAGTGGTGGATCACTAGTTGGTTACAGTGGTATATAGTAAACATGCCTACGAGCTCTTCCAAAGAAGTAAAGAGGAACTCGCCCGTACTCTAGACACCAATAAATGCGGTCTGTGTTGTTTAGAACCATGACATCTTTACTGAATTATATCATATGGGATTTGTTAATAATGACCACATTTAATGGTGGTAACTATAAAAGGTTCCTTTAAGCGACTGCTTCCTTTTGGAAAGAACTACTTTTTATGAGTTCGTTCCGGATGTCATTACACCGATAGCTCGTTTTGTTCCTGCGCAGTAACTCTTATTTCCTGGAGACGCGGTTGTAATCTCTAAATGGGGACAAACTTTATTGATGTCCATCAAATTGTGGGAAATAAAGCTTGTGATTGATGAAAGGATTACACTTTAGAATGTGTCTCTAGTGTGCAGTAGCATTAATGCGTGTAGCCAATTGATTAAAACATACAGCTTTTTAGATCATAAAACAGTGACGGAGAGTAGAGAAGAAATGCGTCGTGCAGAAGAAAAAAATATAAATACTGTGTTACATTAAATTATACTTGCGTAATTCACAAGCATCAGACCATCCAACCATAGTACTAAACATTCTCAGTTCTCCCAGCCGTATTTCCCTCACCACATGGTATATCGATGGTAATAGGTTTCTGCTCCATCACATCTGATACGTTTTTCGATTGACGCTTTTCATATTGCTTCACACAGACATGACAACATATACTATGGCCTTTGCGAAACCAGTATGAGGTAAAAGCGCTCCAAACAGTGTTAACCAAAAAAACGACAGAAGAATTAGTTATTTGTGGTGTTTTGGTAATATATACATACATACATACATACATACATACATACAAACACACGCACACACACACACACATACATACATACATACAAGTAGTAGTGATCACTACTACTCATACATACATACATACATACATACATACACACACACACACACACACACACACACACACACACACACACACACACAC
>JAUTCZ010050835.1:0-11097 GCA_032273805.1 Melanodrymia brightae | reverse complement strand
ATGCAAACACAGGGTACAATATTTCAAAATTTTAGGTAACCGGAAATTGGTTCACGTGGTTTATACCTAGGTAACCAATTTGTTCGCTTACGTGATTCATATTTGCGTAACCCTTCGGTTACCTAATGAGTGACCTAAAACTTTCAATGGACAGTATTTGAAGCTGATATAATTTTTTTTTTTGCTTAACCGGTTAACTTTTGATTTTTCAATGAAGTTACTTTTAATTTCGGAACTGAACGTAATGGTCCACCAAGTAACCGATTGTCGGTTCGCGTAAATTTAAAGTTGTGTAACCGATACGTGTGTTTTATTCACAGTTTTGCAGATTGCTAGTGTTTTGTTAACAAAAACTTTATAATGATTGCTAGTGTTTTGTTCACAGTTATAATAATTGCTGGTGTTTTGTTCACAGTTATAATGATTGCTAGTATTTCGTTCAGTTATAATGATTGCTAACTAGTGCTTTGTTCAGTTAATTATGCAGTAGCTAGAAGACTTTAAAATGTTTGTACTGTACTATTTACAAGTGTGTTTGTTCTATAAATTGGTGTTCGTCTGATAACAATGATCTAAACTTTACATATTCACCAAATATTCTGTAAAATATTTATTTGAAACATCTTTCTTGTCTTTGAATTAATATTCCACAAACATAATGGAAGGGGAGGGTGCCAGAGCACCCCTTCCACACCCTCTTAAATGACCAGTGTTGAGTATACTCTTAGAATAAAGTACGCTTGGATGTGTTAAAAACAATTAATGTACATAGATTATTTACCACTAATATTTATAATAACGGGATGTGTTTAGCAAGTACAAACTTGTACAAGTAGCTAAAAAGTTTCAATCTGATATTACTTGAGTGGCCTCCTGTATTAAGCAGCCACCTGGATTAAAGGATCACCATAATATTCTCCCAAATCATCAATTTGAGTGCATTATGACCTGTATTAAGCAGCCACCTGGCATAAGATATCACATTTCGTTGCACCCTGAGGTGGCCGCTTAAGGCAGTTTTGACTGTAATTCTGTTTATTACTGTTTTAGATATTGTTTAATAGTCGTGTCACTGTCTGTTTATTGCTTGCCACGCCCACCTACAAAATCATTTTTCATATTACATGTACATTGTATATGATTTTAAATAAACCTATATTTTGGCACATTTGTTGTCAAGACATCTGCGACAGTCGATGTAATGCCAATCTTTTGTACCGGACTGTTTATTTTGTAATTCACCACAGCATGCTGCAGATACTTGTTGCCAAGAAAAGTTAACTCTAATTATGTTTCGATATAAGTCTGCATATTAAAAGTCTCCAATGATTAACAATTTTCCTCTATGGGGCGATACATATAATACGTAATGCCAGAGGGTGGGGTATCTCCAAATGTTACACAACATCACCGCAGTAGGGGTAAATTCTGTAGTCAATGTTAGGCTATATAATGCAATTTGTTAAAAACTCAAATGTCTATTTTCTGCACAACTATTATGTGCAGAACAATAGCTAATGAATAAAGTAGACAGAGATGTTTACACGGAATAATGCTTACAAATTGAGTTCATAATTATAGTCGCCAATGACAACCAAATTGTAAAACTTTGTGAACGTTGGTCTATGTCGAGTTAATTCTTCTTTTGTTGTTGTCTGTAATTCATCTTTTGTGACGACCATTTTCAACAAGTGCAACATTTTATTTTTATTTTTCTCTCTTTTCAGGTACCTCAAAGTTCTTGAGATGTAAACGTAGTCTACACAAGTTACGACCCTGAAGATGAAAATGTAGTCGACACAAGCATCTACGCTCATTTACCGCATTATACAAAGTATCTACTCTTGAGTGCTCATTAACTGTATTATACAAAGTATCTACTCATGTTCAGTTACCGTATAATACAAAATAACAACCTCGAGTGCTCACGGTTACAAACTTATTCTGCTCATCTACATTAATTCAAGTTGAATTATCAAAAATATTTTCTTGAATTGAGGCAATGTATTGGTGGATCCTCGTGTGCCAAAACAGGGTTTGGGATTAGATAACACAGATCTTGTGATACTACAGATAGCACAACTGCTACCATTCATTCATTAATTTATTCATTCATTCATTCCAATAACAGATCTGCTTTTGACACCTTAATTAATGTTTTACAAGTATATATTAGATGTAACTCAAAGTGGGGGCTTTGTGGATACCCCTGCCTTCTCTACGTGTACCCACCAGCATACAAAGTTTGATGACCGTATGCTACAGAAACTTAGATTTCTTCTATGTAGGTCAGAGTTCAATACATAGGTCACAGTGACCTACTTTTGGTGTGCGATACACAACCTTCTCTAGATGTACCCAGTCACAAAATTTAATGAACTTATATCAATTATAGTGTATGATTTGGATCATCGGATGTATATACAGACAAGGCAAACATCATATACACCGACATAAAAATTCCTAATTGACATAATTTGAATTTAAAGTGATGCTTAAAGTGATAACTTGTATTGAAATCAGTGACTATACATATGTGCGATTATGAGTCTTCTGAAGAGAATATCATCTTCCCGAAAGAGGTGTGCTGCGGTGCTCTAATCAAACTGGCAGAATAGAAGAGTGAGGAAAACAAAATGGCCGTCAACATAGCACTTTCTCCTAACTGCCTGGCTGCCATGAATTCAGCCAAATTGTGTTGTCTTGTATCTTTATTTATGTTTCGAATGTATTATCGTATAAGTAAGGATTAGCCGTCATTCACATTAAACTATTGAGTGCTACCAATGACGCCATTGTTTTTCAAAAGATCGCTCTTTTTTTTGTAAAGAGTTCGCTTCTCTTCCACCTCGATGAGTTGAAGAGGCAGAAGCACTTCCGGGGAGAGAAGAGTTAAAACGAAGAGAGGTCTTCATCTTCCATGTCTGGACTCGCACATCGCAGTGATGTGGTTTATATTGCCACCGATAGTCATTCTGTCACATGGTGAACAGTAACATTCATTTGGCTTGAGAGAATCCTGATTAATCATCCAAGTGAATCACTGTCGGAGCAAAGTCATCATGAATATGTTAACTTAATATTCCACCATCAAAATGACCCGACAATAATGAATACATTAATGTCATATTCCATCATCAAAGTGACCTTACAGTAATGAATTCATTAATGTCATATTTCATCATCAAAGTGACCTTACAGTAATGAATACATTAATGTCATATGCCACCATAAAAGCAACCTTACCATCATGAAGCAATCCTGAAATAAACTGAACGTTTATCTACGATAGTTTGTGAAACGTGTTTATTGAGGGTAGTTGTCATTTAAATGAGTGTTGATTTATTTTATATTTATTCATCAATCTGTGATATTCTATTTATTTGAATTCTGACAACACTTTGAAACAATTTGCATTTATTTCATATATATTTTATTAGATGTATATACAAATATCATCTTAGAGAATCATTGTACATGTATTATTGGATCTGGACATTATGGTATGGATATTTAAGAATTAATTATGAAAATGCATGTATCATATCTTCAAGCAAATGCATACATTCTAACAACATTTTTCATGTTAGAGTGCATGTTTAAAAAGAAGGAAAATAAACGACGAATATTTCAGTAAAATATCAGCAAGCGCAAATAGTCTATCCAGCTACGCTGTATGATTGTGGCAAATAGTCTACAGTACTCGTATGCCATATTGCCTAGTAAGCTATATTATGTTTAAAAGATGTGAGATACTGAAGACTTCAGTAAGTATTCTACAGCAGTGAACCATTTACCAACAGTATAAACAGCAGTAATGAACCAACAGATTTTGCCACCTAATCAAACAGCAAGGCTGAATAGACTGGTTATCAGTTCAATTTCCTAAAAGGGCAACTTCGTTGTATAATTATGATCTACCCTGAACCCCATCTGCTATATAAAGTCTGCCAGTGTGTTGGACAATGCTGGTACAGTGTAGGTTTGATTTTCCTTTGTACAATGCGCATCTGTATAAAACAGAAAATTATACCCGGTACATACAATGTTTTACATGGGTACGTCGGTTTTTATTAACATTCATTTATTTATTTATTTTGTATCTATATAATTACATATAATAGAAGTGTTGTGATACATTTATGGTGCAAAGTATTATTGGCTCTAGATATATGTTGACATGTACTATTGTGATATGTCGTGATACAAACAAAAACATGCAGGTTTATTGCAAACTAGTTGCGTTATTACTTGACCGTGAACTGGATATTGTTTAAAATGACATTTCTGTAATCAAATCTGCTTCATTGTTATCAGTCATGAACTTCGCAGTTCACTATTTATTCATTTATTCATTTTATATTTTGCAAGTGCAAATTTGTAAAGTTTTATCATAAGGTTAAACACATGTATACGCTGTTATAACTTATATCATAATTAAAGTTAACTGATAAAAGCAAATTGATAAACATGTTTTTATTCGCACAAAAAATACATTTATAATCAAATAGTTAACTTTTTATTTTATGGAATAATGATTACAATATAATTATGTTTTAATGATGATAAAAAAGAACTCAAGAGTTTATTGTATAATTGTTGAGATGTAGATATGAATATTGTACATGGTATGATTAATGGCCAGTGTTTGGCGAGGATGTGTTCATACATGCATCTAGTACAATCATTTATTTACAAAACAAATGAGAAAATTGTCAAAATATGGGGTTAATCAAATTGTCAATTTCTTACATAAAAAGTTTGTTGGTAAACATTTTCTAGCATACGTATATGGTTTTTTAATCTGGGTTATGTGGAAAACGTGGATCTAAAATGCAGTGTGTAAAAACCGGTTATTTTGACAGTGATTAAACCAGGATGACTTCCCCTTTGCCTGGGTTATATTTGCTGCCCTTTTCTGTTCCTGTGTAAATATTAAACATAAAGAACATATCATTGACGGAGGGACACACTTTTAACCATGGTACAAATAACCAACGTTATCTTACTTTGTGTAACACTGGTCGAGTTAACCTGGGTTTAAAAAATGCCCCTATAGATGTTTGTTTAATGACACCACTGCAACATGATTATTAATCAGCAGTCATTGGATGTCAAATGCACAGATATATCAACACTACCCCTATAGATTCACACAGCCATAAAACTATAAAATTAAGCAAAAATTAAATCGACGATCATTAATACTTTTTATTATTGTTAAGATCAATACTTCCTGGTGATCAAATGAAGTTTATTTTTAAACATGAATCGTTTTTTTTATTACTTATTTAGAATAATAACATTTACACCGAGGTATGTCCTAGTATAGTAGTATAATGAAGTAAGTTGGAATCTATGATTTTCTTTGGGGCGGCTTATTTCGTTAGTGTTTTTTTTAAATATTAATACTTATTTTTAGAAGAGTGGATTTTATATGGTGATTTTTAAGCAGGTTTCGGGCCTGGATTTGCGTATAACTGTTTAGCCGAACCAAGAAGCTGTGATATTAATGTTTTAGCTGACTGAGTGGAGGTCATGTCTCTCGCTGTGCCTTATAATCTGTATTTATCTTTGGAGATGTTTTTATTTTTACAATTATTGCAAATATCACAAGTATTGTATTTGGTTCTAATATCTGGTCATGAAGTCTTGATATAATGACTATATATACTTATATGTATTAAGATGTGCCGTATAATACAATGAATAAAATATATTATTAATATTCATTTTGTTGTTTGTATATACATGTATATATCCTTAACAAAAATATGTGTGTTGGTTTGAAATAAACACACAAATAACAAAATTGAAAATTGGTATCCAAGATTTGTGTAAAATCTTACATAACTTCAAATATTAACTACTGAAAGAGACGTTCGTTGACAACTGTTGAAGACAAACTCTTTAGTCCATTCTGTGGAACCTCTCAAAACCCTGTCATGTAATTAGCAAATAGTCACTCCTTCATCAACTGATTTGTTCGACACCACTGGAGCACATTGATTAATCCATGGCTATTGGATTTCAAACATGTGGTTATATTAACACTTGGTCTTAGAGAAAACCCGCTGCCACCACATAGGCTACTCGTACTGATTGGAAGATATTTTATTTACTTTCCCACAGACAGGATAGCACACACCACAGTCTTCCATGCACCAATCATAAATCATTGGTTGGAACAGGAAATAATCCAACTGATCCACCGACAAAATATATTTTCTTAGTCTGAACTAAAAACCACAATAACGAAATATACAAGACGAACAAAACGCTATTATCAAACAATAACAATAAAAACAACAATATTCATTTGTTTACTATTTATTAATTTGTGACCAGCAACCATGAAATCAAATCTATACAATTTCATTAAAATACAATGTTTCAAATTAATTATGCAAATTTCAGTTAAATCTACAACTGTGGGAAATTATATATATTTTCATCATAGAAAGTGTTGATTATTTTATTTTAAAACAAGCCAAAAGTAACACATTTTACCACCAGTTTGAGAAGTATGTTGCAGTAATATATAATGTCAATGCTTTAAATAAAATTTGAGTGGATGGGGAAAGGAATTGGGGATAACCCAAAAGTATTTTTCGATTTGGCGATGTATATCGGTTGTACCATTGTAAATAAACTTGTTGAATTAGAATAATTCTTTATTGAAACCCCAACACAGGTTGAAAAGCGGTCTATGATCACTCTTGGGATAATAAATCTGCAAAATGGGTTTATACTGCTGAGTTAATTGTTCAGCGGGTTTAACCAATAAAAGAATGTTATATGTGAGATTCAGAAATCGTGCACTGTTCTGCTTTATATATATAAATACATGAACTATGTACAGACAGAATACCAGCTGTCACCAGGTGAACATGTTCTAGATCAGCCAGACATGCAATTTATCACATTCACATTGCTACTATACCGTACTTCTAAAATAACTATAAAGCACAAATTATATGATAATGAAAAATATACACATGCAAGTTATTCAAATTTTAAGTTTAAATGAAATGTCATACATTTTGTAAAATACATAAAAAATTAGTTTAATTCAAAACATTTGAAATTTTATATGGTTTCCATAGTAACCAAAATGACAATGGAAATGTGCCAAAAATGATAAATAAATTTAAAAACTTTTTTGAACAACAATTTAATAGTATTTTAATATTTTTCTCGAGATACAAACAAATTAAATAAATTAATTTTCCATGATGGCTATTTTTATGCAACTACCTATAATATGAATAACATATGACCCTAACCAGTTCTACAATATAGGATAAATCTGTCTTTTTTTCAGTATGGCACCAATGTTTTAGAATTACCGAGTCTGTATACCGTCTTACATTCTGTACATATTGTGAGCTTTGCTAAGATATCGGAGAGAATTCTCCACGCAACTTGAATCAGACTTTGATACACGAGCTAGTTTTCATCAGTGTCACACTCGACGCGTGCAGAGGATTGGTGGGAAACACTTTGATTGGCAGGTCCCACACCATAGTTTCTACATTGACAGTGGGCGGTCCTCGCCATGTGGCATTCTCGTCGGGATTGGTCGGACGTGTTGGTCCCTCGATTGGCTCGCATGACGTCACAAACTCAAAATGAAGTCTCCATCGAAGACTAACTAATAACAAAACATAATAAATTAGATGTCAATTGTAAAAAAGTAATCTTGCATATGTTAAATATGAGAACATTGAAATGATGTAATACAATTGGCATTACATGGACAAGTAAACAAAGTAAATAAAGTAAATAAATATAAAGTAAATAAAACAACTTTTGTTTGACATTGAGATGTACAATCAGTATTTTGTGGGATTAACATTTGATAAATTGAAATCCCAGTAAACAAATATTTATTTCAAAACCACCGACCTATCTGGTCAAATGGTTATCGTGTATGACTAGCCAGACTTCATAAAACACTAGCCACGAACATCGGATACGAGGACGTATATTTGTCATGAACTCTGGAGAGAGTATGTAAAAATATTCACTAACATCAAAACGGAAAATGGTATAACAAAAACACAAATAGCAATTTAAATTCTTTTTCTACATATAATGACACAACAAATTTAAATAATTATTCTTTGCTATAATAGGTTAACACACATTTACATTTATTTGAAATTAGTACAAGTTCCTGTGTTCGATACAAAGAAAGGATTGCGTTGAGAATAGATGTAAATAATTAAATGTTACCTATATCTGTGATGAAACCCGGTGAGGCGGTTAATGGCAGTGGGATGTTGATGCTAGATTTCAGCGTGTGTAGACACATCTCCTGATGTTTGACGTACGACGTCACAGCGATTCCCTGACTCAGTTTACGACGACATTCTTCAGCAATTTGTTCTTCACTTTGTAAAGTCACCGAATACTGCACAAAACAAACACTATATTTAGCAGGGGAGACTATATTTACAGTATTTAATGACGTGCAGGTCATAAAAACGTAACAGGTTTTTACAAATCTCACTTTGGTTAACCAACATGAAATCGATTATTTTAAACCAAATTATGTTACATATTCATATCTTAATAGACACAGACGCTAGACATTATTTTGTGCCAAATATTCAAGATTAAAAATCTGAATAATTACCTTTCCAACGAAGGTAAGGCTACAAAACTTATCATGTTTTAGATTTCGATCTATCATATTCACTATTTATATATTCCAGGAATCTCACTGTATTTATATATATAAAAAATGACCGACAGATCGTCGAGATATTACTTGCTTACTTGCACACAAGGAACGGATCCCTCAGTGAAGTCAAATATGCCAACAATATCTTCACCAAGCTTGTAAGCTGGCTTAAACATCAGGAACTTGGCTACCTTTCCTTTTGCATTCGTTATATTGTAAGAGTCTGAAACAAATAGTAAATAAATTATTCAAATCATAATAATTCAAATCATTACGGAAATTTTAAACGATACATCTTAGGTACAATACAATCATACAAAGTTCCTTATTAAGTTAACATTACAAGATAAAGATAGTGTTTTATGATGATGCATTGACAGGACAGCACATACCACAGCCATGGATCCTTGATTGGAATAGGAAACAAACTAAAATGTCTACATAAAGCTAAACTAAGGGCCGATTTCTCGTCACCGGTTTTACCTGATCGCCGGATTAAACATGTTTTTATTTATCGAATTATTCGTTATATGATAGGATAAAAATCCGATTTGCATTCGTGGTCGACTTGAGTTACTTTTACATCAGTTTAAACCTACCAGTCGGTTAAAACCAGCGGCTTAGCCTTGTTTAATCAGAGTTTAAAACAGCGATCAGGTTTAAACCGGTGACGAGAAATCGGCCCTAAGTGTTATTCATGTGTTTTGTGATGTAGCTGGGAATTCTCGACTGTTCGGGTTACTAGGAGAGAACTCTCCTGATTCATTATAAACACTGATATCATTTAACCTACGTGGAGCTTTCCTCGCTGTTACCGTTGACAACACTTGTAGAGCTACGTCTAACACCGAGTTCTCTTTATGTTTCACGAACGGGTTACTTGGAGGAAACTCGCCAGATTCATTATAAACACTGATGTCATTTAAACCTGAAAATGAAAAGATTAACAAGAAATTATTACGATATTGGTCATTAAAAGAAATCTCATGCATATAGGATAAAATACAAAACACTACTACATAAGCTATCCATTAATTCTACAACAGAGGCATACTTTATATCTTTTCTACAGTTATATAAATACTAAAATAGTAAACATGGTATTATCGTATTCTGATTTAGCTTCTATATTTGGTAATATTAATCACTTTCTGAAACCTAACGTTGTCGCAACTATTATGACGTCATGCCTTTGAACCAAACATTGCAAGTGTTCATATCCATTTAATTTATGTTAATAATCATCCTAATTAGACATACGGTAACGATAATGAATGATAAAAAGAATACCCCTCTCGTGATATCATAATTCATCAGCACTCGCCAAGGATCAGATTTTATACTTTTATCAACTCGTACTAACAAATTATGATATCACAAGTAACTTAAGTCAAGTCAAGTCAATTTGTTTAACGTCCATGTTCAGAACAAGCTGTTATAGCAGACGCCTATCGTGGGCACGAGTTCTGACCTCGCCAGTCCTGTTGTCCACGATAGGAAACAATTGTATGCAAACGTGTTGGTTTAAGTAGACTTAACACAGACGAGATGATGAACAAGATACCTGGTGAAAATAGGGTTAGTCATAAGACACGTTTTGTCTCCATGAAACACTCATACTATAATACGCGACACTATACAAACGAGTGGCATGCACGTTGTCTACTAGTGATACTATGATGGGAAAAGGCGCCCATGCTGATCTTGGATTGAGAAATTTCCCTTTTAAATGCGCTCAGTAGGTAGTGATGGATGTCAGTGAGAGCTAAATGGATGTCGGGGCGATGGGAAGCGTGCGTGAGAGTGATACTTCAACGTACCATGTGTTCAATGTTGATGGATTTCAATAACTAACACCAATGGTGTGGGAAGTTTTAGAGAAACATCACAGCGTTTCGTATATCAGATTGCTGACGAATCTGAGTACGTACTTGTACAAGATGGACGGCAGTGTGATGGAAACCTGTGACGGACTTAATATGATAATTGCGATCGATTTTAAGCGTCGACCCCATTAACATAGCCACAAGCGTATCTCTGCACAAGGCAGAGTCGAGGGATATTATGACAACGTCTAGATGACATGTGAACACGAATCACAGCCAAAGCAATGATACCAGGTGTTATGGGTAAATACGAGTTGGAATTCAATGTGCTGGGAAGCTTGTGAGGTCTCAGTAACGTATCACTTTCCTTACTCGTTTGTGACATCTGGGAGTGAGGAATCCAACTCCAAAGGGTATTGAAGAAAGTATCCATCGTGTATTATTTTGTCTTGCTTGGCATATTTACCGTATCCGCCAAAATTGAGGAAGTTGCTTAAGCCATTGCAACAATAGGTTATTGCAAATTATTGAAAGTCAGATTTGCTTGAAAACGATATTTTGAATACTTACCGTGATCGGAGC